>ALYI01004456.1:0-13027 GCA_001969225.1 Ceriporiopsis andreanae CBS 279.92 | reverse complement strand
AAGAAGTCAGCCAGGGTTAGAGAGTCTAAAGAAAGAAATGACGCGCACGTCCGCCTTGTCCCTTGCAGTATCCTGTTTCTTGAATTTTCCAACAACTCCAATACCATTAATAGAGCAGCCGCGACGCGAGAAGTACGCGTCAGGAAGACGACCGTTACTTTCCCCCTCTTGAAAAACTGAACCGGCATTCCTTTGGAGAACAAGAAGATGTTCGAGCCCTCGAACTTCTTCGTCGCCTGCGTCCACAATTGCTTGAACGGTATCGAAAAAGAAGTCGAATGTCTTCTTCAGCGGTCGCTTCAGTTTCGAGGGTTCAGATGAGCAGCCT
Source organism: Ceriporiopsis andreanae CBS 279.92 (assembly GCA_001969225.1). NCBI lineage: Eukaryota > Fungi > Basidiomycota > Agaricomycetes > Polyporales > Meruliaceae > Ceriporiopsis > Ceriporiopsis andreanae. The sequence goes on along the minus strand of ALYI01004456.1, from coordinate 12,699 downwards.
CGCCATCGGTTTGAGGCTGTTATGTGTCTGCGATATCGGCCTCCTTCCTCCAAGCGCATGACGATCTTGTTGGGCAGAAGACCGGATGGAAGAGGGGGCAGAATATGATCGAGGAAAAAACGGATTGGGACCTTGAGCGCGGGCCCGATGGGAGTTGAAGTGACCCTAGCGGCGATATCAGTAGAGAAAGGCATCGAAGTAGTGGATATCATCGTGAATGTGATGTACAGTGAGGAAGTGACATGTGTTGTATAGAGGACGAAGACAAGAACGCGTGACAACGCGTCGGTGGCCAGTTCACCCTCGGGACAATGATCAGGTACTAGGTGTTCAATTCGTGGTTGGCGGTGGTTGCTGTCGATATTAATGTGCGTGCCGGAGGCCGCTGTGGATGAGAAGCCAGGCGGATGCAGTGACAGGTGGTCGGTGAGTACACGTTTAGCTGAAGCTACTGCCGCGAAGGTGATCATGCCCGTTTGGTCTCCAGTCTCACTGTGCAGCAACACGCGGTCTCGTGTTCTATCGCACGAATTTACAAGTGCGTAATGTCACCATCCGACACGCCGCTACACAGACAGCGTCTTTAGGAGTTGGTATGCACGATGGGCGGACGTGACAGTCTCGGTCGAAGGATGTTCTTCCAGTCCAAGTCTTAGGGGGTGCGGCCTGCATCTGGCTCACGCGAAATGGTAATGGTCATTGCGTTCGTGGTGTAGCGGTAACATTGGGTCTTCCCATGGCCTAGCTCCGAGTTCGACTCTCGGTGGACGCAGACTTCTTCTTTGGACAGTCTGAGTTTTCTTACTGCGGTAGAGCAGCTAAAGCTTGATGACTGAGACAACCTCTTTTCTCGCAAGGTGGGTACACGCAAGATTGAGGCGAGTCCAATGAAGGTTGAGTGAAGGTTATGAGAAGAAGAGTTCCAATCAATTGATCCCATCAGGAAACGAAATCCCAGATCTCAGGTTGCTACCTCTTCCACCATCCACCATCCACCACCATCCCCATGCCCTCGCTCTTCGAAGTGCCATGCCTCGATACCTTTTTAGACGACAATTTCGTGACCCCGGACGCGAAGGGCACAATGTGCCGCAATTTGCGTAGTAAATAGTGCCGCTTAGCAGCGTGCCAGATGGTGTTGCATGCTCGCATGACGGTGTGTCCTTCCCAGTCTCGTTTATATCTCTCGACTTCAAGCAAATACAGTGCGTCATGTCGCCTTTTGGCGCCACTGATCCACGTTCGGAGGATGGCAGCAGCTGCTACTCTTTACGTAAACGCCAATCTGACATGTATTCGCTCGTCCTACAAGTACGCACGCCTCGATAGTCGTCTGTTTGTATTCTGTTCTTTTCGTCTATGACCTCCGTGCACCAGCCAGCTGCGGATCGCCTGCTTGGTACCGAAACGTCGCTGTCGACCACGCTGTCGACCATGTTCATCCACTCTGATACGGACGACGCGCAGACGCCGGACAAACCGTGAGTATCTAATATTCCTCCGCGCGAACCTCATTGTCGAAGGCCTTTCGAGCAGTAGAAACGACGTCCCCGTTCTCATGCCCGAGCCGGAGTCAATCAGCGAGAATTCGCATGGGCCTCATTCCTCAGAGGCACCGCCGACTCGTCAAGGTACGTCGTGGCGTACCTTACGACTTGATGATAAGTTGATGCCGTGTTTGCGACACAAATCAAGAGGTCCTGTTAAGCTCGGGCAGCTTTTAAACTCCGCAGCCTCCTCTCTCGATCAATGCGAGCGGGACGTGGAGATGTTTTCCGGTGCCTTGGCGGATATCGAATTCACGCTTGGTCACTCGCAAAGAGAGCTAGCAAAGGCGGAGACGGCACTTCCGACCCTCAGTGGCCTCCTCGCTCAGGTTGACGTGTCCTCGCTACAAGCTGAAGGCCTTACCGAAGTTATCAAGGAGGTGGGTCAGAAGACCGAGCAGGAACGGGCCAACATAGCGGGATATGAGGCCATTCGTCGTGTGTGCTCGCTGCGGCTAGAAGAAAGTCTTGCGCGGATGCAGATGTATACGCTGCTCGTAGATCTCACTATGGGAATCTCGACGACGACGTCAGAGCAGGCTGCCGAAGAGGATGTGAGTACTCGCCCCTCGACTCCAACGAGAAGCCGTGTCGAGAACGCTGACGTCTTGATGCAGCTTGTGCAACTTGACGCTACGCCAATTGAAGCACCCGTTTCACTGCCTTCATAATGTATGCAAGGGCATTATCACGTCTCGCTCTCATCTTGTGTTGCATTGGTTTACTTTCGCAACGCCGACGCCTGCAAGGCCCTGCATCTGTGAGATTTCCGCACAAATTGTGCTTGTGTTGCCCACGACGAGAACACGCGACATAGTTGTTTGAACGCCTCGTCGGTTGCTGCGCTCTTCTCGCACTCACGCAGCTCACGCTCCGACGGTCTTCTACTGATAACAATATGATCATCCCGACAGTAGGCATCTATGTGCAGGGCCGCAGGCGCGCGATCACCTCACTTGATCCACGTTCTGAGGGTCACTGGAGCTGTATCTCTCAGTTACGTAAAATCAGGCCTCAGGGATAGAAGAAACTACTCGCAAGCGCGTCGCCGCCGTCTCCTCTTTGGACCCGTCGGTACTGCACATTCTGCTTCCCCCCCCCTCCCCCCTATGGCTCCAATCGCTGAAGCTTTGCCGGAGGTAGAATCATCTCTCTCTCATATGGTGATCAGTCAACCTGATCCAGAGACAGTTCGAAACCTGGAAAGCCAGTGGGTGACTTGTGTCCTCCAGTCGCGAAGTTCATCCCTTTAGCTGCGCGACAGGACACAGGACGACACTGACGGCGTGCAGAGGTCGAAGCTCAGCAACGTGCAAACGAAGGACCCCCACGCAGTCTCACTTTCACCCGAAGAGGACAGGTACGTCCATGCTGTTCAGCGCATGCTTTGTACTCACTTCCGCTAACATGCTGATTGCGAATTCGCTCGAAGTCGCGCAGGGATAGACGCGCCGAACGAGTTTACGTCCGATCCTGGTCCAGACGCCTCACCGACTGCCCGCGTCGCCCACTACACCAGTATCATAGCAAAAACCAAAAAGATGGCCGACGACATGGTGGCGTCTCTCGATTTGCTCAATCCCGACTACAAGGCTGCTAAAGAACGGCTGGCGCAGGCAGAAAACGCGCTGTCCAAACTGCGCGCCCGTCTTGAGCACGCCAATCTCTCGTCTGCCGACGCCGACGGCCTCAGGAGCACTATCAGAGAGGTAGAGAAGCGAGTGAAAGAGAGGAAAGGGGATGTCGGGTACTATGCTGGCATCCAGGCTACGTGCATGCTGCAGGTCAAAGATCTACTGGCAGGACTGGCGCGGTACCAGGGGTATCTGGATAGGGAGCAGAGGCGACTAAAAAGAGAGGAGAGAAAGAAGGACATGAATAATACTGATGATAACGTGAGCGGCCGATTTGTTGAACTGCTGAACTCTGCCCTCTAGGCTATCTGTACTAAAACTGATACGGTGAACTTCAGGCAGCTATACCCGATGGACAGGCAGCTACACTCGGTGAACAGGCGGACACATCCGATGAACAGGCGACTACCCAAAACAACGTGCCGCAGTGCTTCCATAGAGATGTATTTTCTAGCGTAACATAGTGGCGATGACTCGCATCTCAATTTCCTACCATTTTTTCCAGCAGCTCCGCAGCCGACGCGACGCGATCGCGCGTCGGTTAGCTGTCACGTGCCCAATTAATGCCGACTCTATCGACGGAGAATCGGGTTTTTCGAGCCGCGGCACTTCCTCCTAGGTTGGTACGACCCATATCACATCGGCGCCGACATCAAATTACCAGCCAGTCGTCTGACAATATGCCTCTCGTTTCTCGAGGCTGTATATGATACACGAGGATGCGCGATGTACGTCACAGTCCGCAGCCTGTACGGTACGTGGGTGTATGCCTGGTCTACGGAATCTTGCGTCTGCAACCGGGGTCGCAGCGCGAACTACGAGTCTCGTAACGGAGACTCAAGGGTGTGAATCGAGAAGTGGAAGGGCGAACAGGGAGTCCGAGGAGTGTGCAAGCGCGGAGGAGGGAGGTGCATCGAAGAACGGGGGCAGTGGACAGATGGACGGGTGGACCGAGAGGATCGTATACGGAGCGCATCATGCATGGCTAGTGCGACACAAAGACAGGGCTCGTCGATGCGAAGAACGTAGAACAGAAGTGGACGACGAGGAACGGAGCGGGCGATAGACGGAGGAGCGGAGAACGAACAGGGGAAAGGGACCACGAACGAACAACGGGACAGCGGACAACGGACAACGAAGGACAAGCGAACGAACACAGAACAGAAGCGAGTTACAGAAAGTAAGAGATACACGTGATATGAGTCTGGATGTGATGTTGTATGGTGTATGGTGTACGATGAAGATGTGGGTCGTGTCGTGACTCATGACTCGTGAGGGGCATTAAGTGGGCAAGGCAGGGCGAAGGGGCGTGCAAGTCATGATCGGGTAGAGATAACAAGACAGGTGTCGAGGCGAAATGATTGGGGCAAGGAGTGACGACCAGCTACGGCGTATAGTCGGCGAAGTACGGGTGGAGCAGTGACCGCTTGGCTATGTACGAAGCGGGGTCAGTACACACCCCTGAAATTTACGAGGATGCAGACGCACCTGAGATACGCTTCGCGGTATCGTAAGTCAGCAGTTGCTAGACATAGGTCGACGGTCAGCACTCGCGCAAAATCAACAGTAGACCAGCAGAGGCGGTGTACCTTCAAGAAGTCGAGCGCGTCCTCGTCCAAATTCGCAACATGTTCGGTTAGATCCTGCGCCGACCAGTGGGGGAACGATGATTTGTAGTCCGGCAATTGCTTGATGCCCGGCCAGCTGTTCTCATCCGGCGTGCCCAGGATCCTACGTCGCCCCACATTGCGTTAGACCGGATGGCATTGACGACAGGAAGAATGCAAAATGAAGAACACACCTAAATATCTTGAATATCTGGTCGATCTCCGAGTCGCCTGGGAAGAGCGGATGCCCGCGCATAACCATCTCCGCAAAAATGCAGCCGACGGACCACATGTCGATAGCGGTCGAGTAGTGTCGGGAGCCCAAGAGCACCTCGGGCGCACGGTACCAGAGCGTAACAACCTGTCGACAATCTCAACATCACAGCATTTCAAATGTGTGTGCTCGAACATACCTCATGCGTGTAAGTCCGCATTGGGATGCCGAACGCTCTCGCGAGCCCAAAGTCGGCGAGTTTCAAGTTATCATCCTTGTCAATGAGGAGGTTTTGAGGCTTGAGGTCGCGGTGGAGAATTCGGTGTGAATGGCAGTACAATAGGCCGGATGTGAGTTGATGCGTGAATTTCTGGGCAATTTAGCATGTCAGCGCGCCATCAATCATGGAATAGATAGCACGCCTCAAACGCCACCCGATGAATGTTCGGGCGACCGTTTCAGATATACTGCACGGGCGAACGCGGGAGACTCGATTGAAGCCTTGGGCAAAAGAAAAAACAGGCCAAACATCTGCCCCGTCGTAGCCAGGCTATAAAGCTACCAGTCACGTGACCTGTGAAATACGGCATGAAAATATCCGGGTGGCGACGTGTTCGGACGCGCCGAACTTTGGCGGCACGCGTCCACCACACACCAGATGCGACGGAGATAACGAGTGGGCCGGAGGCAAAGACAATGCGCAACATACAGATGGCCGCTCACCTTGACGAGATCGAGCGACATAGGGTTGCCCATTTTGTTCCCGTTTTCCATGTAACGCTTCAGGTCAACATCGAGGAACTCAAACACCAGATAGAGCTTTGCATCTGCGTGCACAATGTCCAGCAGCCTGCGCGTGCGGCGGAGAGGGGGCAAACGGAAAGGTATCAGCACGTGTCTGCGGGAAGCTCGATACGACGACCGGAGGGGGAGGTGCGCACCTGACGACGTTCTCGTCCTTCAGCTCCTTCAGAAGACTGATCTCCCTGATGGCGGTGCTCGGTACGCCCTCGTCCTCTGCCTCCAAACGAATCTTCTTCAGAGCGACGACCTCGCCGGTCGATGTGTCGCGCGCCTTGTAGACCACACCGTAGGTACCTAGAAAACACGGAGACGACACACACAAAAGACAGATCGAATATGAAGGGGGTTCGTTAGATCAACTTCTTGGTCAACGAGCGGACGTCACTGACCCTCGCCTGGATTCCGGTGGCTCGTCAGACATGCACCACAATATCATGCACAGGAAGAGTGCTCACCAACTTTCTCTATCTTTGAGTACCTGAAGACAGTGTGCGTGGTCAGCACAGGCTCGCTATCGTGAATGCGAGACAAAATGTTCACCGATCCATGGTAGCAGGCTACGAACGACGACTGACGACGCAAGACTGTTCCGATCTTGACTGGTGTAAATCTTGAACACACGACACACTCTCCAGAGCGCAGGCGAGACCTGTGAGACTTCTTGAGAGAGAAACAGCGATCTTCGAGAAAAGAACGGGCGGAAGGCGAGGAGAAAGGTTTCGGCAGCCTCTGCTCGAACTTATACTGCGCTCACGTAAGCACCCGATTTGGGAATTCGTATGAATGCTCAAGCGAGCCTCGCGGGCTTTCTCCCGCCGTCGCATGTGTGCTCGTTTCTGAGTCTGTCATGTATCAGCGAAATCCACGTTAGGGTACTATTGGCCACGGTAATTGTCAGGGGACGTGTGGCCGGCGCAATGACTTCGCGTTGCCATGCACTTTCTGCGCGCTGATAGTAAAATACGATATTTCAGGTGTCTACGCCCTTCCACGTCCATGTGAGCACAGTTAAACCTAACGACGCGACATGACTTCATGTTTTTGCTTTTCCAGAGGCGTTGGCTTGCGGCGTGCGAGTCGTGAACTGCTTATATAACATTCGCGTCGCGCTCGGCCGCATGCCCATGGCCCTCATGCGTAGCGCGGTGTCCGTCCTGTCCTCTCTTCCTACTACCCTCAGCGCGAGTAGTCTTGCAACCTCTGTCCCCGCTCATGAATTCTCGCATCATCTACCGTCCGGCGCCCCCTGCGCCTACCCCTCGAGTCACCACGACCTCCGCACTCCGAGTGCCGATTCAATTTTTCTTCGACCACCTTCTGCCGCCTCTTCCATCTGGTCTTGTGCCGACTAAAATCGTCGAACGACTGGCTGATGGGGGCCGACATCGCAGGCACATCACCGCCTCCCATCAGTGGAGAGGTTGCCCATCCGAGCCTTCGAAGGCTAAAAGACCACTGAAGAAAACATTTGATTTCTTTTTCGACGCCGTACAAGCAATCGTGGCCGCAGGGGACGACGACGCTGGAGGTCTCAAACATCTTCTTGCTGTGCAGAAGAGCGTTGACTGCGCTCTCTTATCTAGAAAAAGCAGGCGCTACGATCTTTCTGACGCGTACTTCTCCCGCCGGGGTTCCTCCATCTATGATATTGGCGTCGTTGGAAAGTTCAAGAAGCAGGACTCTGAACGCGACAGGAACGCCGTGCGTGTATTCTGCTGTCATTTTTGGACTCAAACCGATGTCTTGCAGAACGGATACAGGATCGCGGAATCTTTGGCGAATTGTATGATCAAGGATCCACGCCGCCGTTTCGCTCTCGGCTTCACCATCGAGAACGCGAGCATGAAGTTGTGGTTTCTTGACCGCCTACAATTGATGGTCTCAACGTCATTCAACTATCTTACGGTGCGTACCTGACCAGCTCTCGACTCGCAGAGTCGCAAGACGGCAACGTCTGAATGCTCTATAGGACCACGAAACGTTAGTTCGTTTCGTCCTCTCCATCACGTATGCAGATGCGCGCGATGTCGGATGGGATCCCACCATGATATCGCTGGGTACCGACAATCAATATGACGTGACCCTGCATACTACAGCAGGCGAAACTAGGGTATACCGGACGTTGGAACTCCTTTCCGAGCCAGATGTCGCGCTTGGCAAAGGTACACAGGTCTGGAAGGCCATCCTGATTGAGGGAGGCGAAGAATGTGGAGCGCCGGTAGTACTCAAAGATTGCTGGATGAATCAAGATCTGGCTTCGGAGGGTGCGGTCACAGAGAAGATGCACGCGGCCTTACGAGCGCACGACGGTTTCGACATCCGGCGTTTTCTCCTCACTATCGATGGTCACGGAGACGTGCATCTCGACGACGCATGGGTTGTGCCTGACCGCACGCAGTCCCTTACTGAGACAAGATTAGCTTCCGGCCTTTTGCCTTCACCGAGCAGAACCGTCTCAGATGGATCGACGACTTCGGATGAGTCGATGGCTTCGGACGAAGAGGATACAACGCGCTCGAAACCTCCTGTACGCATGATTCACTACCGGATCGTGTTCAAGGAACTGTGCGTGCCGTTGTCTGGAATAACTTCGCCAGTGACAATTTTCAAGGCTCTCTCCAACGTGACAGATAGTGAGCAGATGCGCCGTATTTTCTGTCGATACTAACGTGCAGATCTTTATCAAGCCCTCCACGTCATGCACACACACAAGTGGGTGCACAGGGACCTCAGTGACGGCAACATTCTAGTGGCAAGCGATGGTTTCGGCCGATTAGCCGACCTGGAGTACGCAAAATCTATGGATGATCAAGAGGAGATGCGGATAGTAGGTTTTCCTCGACTTTCACCAGTTTTCTCAGAGCCTCATGCGTGGACCACAGGGTACACCGTACTTCATTTCTTTGGAAGCCGATCGCCAGTGTTACTCTTTGCCTCGTCCAAGGCCGGCCCGACGGCGGAAACGCGTTTCTCCCGCAACTAAGGCGGCCGTGAACAGAGCCAGGGCCAACAGCGATGACGAAGAAGTCAGAAGACTGCTTTCCATGTCACCCTTACAGTATCCCGAGATGGAGCAGCTGTTTCTGCCGTTCCACTACAATCCGTTGCACGACATGGAGTCGCTGTGGTGGATCGCTGTGTATTTCGTGGTCGAAAGAGAGGTTGTTGACAATGCCGCCACTGTCCAAGATCCACTAAGTCTCGAGGAACAACGCGCCTTCGGCAGGGCCGTATTCCACGACGACCAAATCGATAGGCGATCAGCGTTGCTGGGGGTTTCGAGCCTAGAAGACCTCGCCTGCGAGCTGCACCCGGCGATGCAGCCTGCAGCACACATCCTAGAAGATTTGCGCAAGCAGCTGATAGAAGCCTACTATACCGCAGAGAGTGATGTCGCGTCAATCGACCACACCGCGGCGGACGGCCTCCACGATGCGTTCGCCTCTGCCTTTACACGCATCTCTCAGATGAGCAGCGTACAGAATATCCAGCTTCTCGAATTCAACAGGGGGAAACCGACGAACGATGTCGACGAAGGCCGGAGCACGGTGACTCAGGCGGCCGACGCTGGGGACCTTTCAGACAGGACCATCACCTCAATATCACAGACTACCAGGGTCATCCTGACTAGGAGCCGGAAAGCAGCGTTAGATGCTGCTGCGCCATATCGCTACAATCTTCGATCCCGAAAGGTCGCCTGACCGGGCAAACCGACGACTGCAGAAGCGCACATTCGTGACATTCCGATTATTGTTGATTACCTTTTGTTTGTAGCATATATACGCCTTACCTTGTTATCTACCGATACTCAATGTCTATAGATGCACCAGATCTATATAGAAGTTGCGCACAGTATGGCGGATCGAGATATGAATGGTATACTAGGACGCGGTCACCTACCCTGGCCCACGCACGCCGTTCCGAAGATACTTTTGTCGCGAAATCCGAACAGTCATTATTCAGAGTGAGGGATTCTGGTTCAGTTCATGGTTAGTGGTAGACCCGCCGCCGGCGAAGTCGGTCCGGGGTGCCGGTCAGCTCGCAGGCGTCAGTTCTGAGACGCGTCGCTCGCTGCGAGCATCGACCTCCTTTGCTCTCCGCTCATCTCTCGAGTAACATGGTCCTCTGCACCCCGGAAACATACTCCAACCTTGCTGCTCGGCTTACTTCAACTCCTGTCGGGCCCGTGCTCAAAGTTCCCGTTCAATTCTTCGTCGTACACGTTCTGCCGTCTCTTCCACCCGGTCTTTCGCCCACCAAAGTAGTGGCACGCCTGGCCGGCGGTGACCGATATCATAGGCACATCACGGTGTCAAACCAATGGAGAGGTTGTCCGTCCGAACCCTCGAAGCTGAAGCGACCTCTGAAGAAAACGTTCGATTTCTTCTACGACACCGTGCAGGCTATCATGGACGCCGGCGACGAAGAAGTTCGAGGGCTCAAGCATCTTCTTAAGATCCAGAAGAATGCCGACTCTGTTCTTCACGGCGGTAAAAACGATAATTGCCACCTTCCGGACGCGTACTTTTCACGAGCGGGCTGTTCTATCAGTGACATTGGGGTCATTGGGAAATTCAGGAAGCATGACTCTTCACAAGATCAAGCAACAGTAAGTATCACCTTTTCAGTCCCATTACGCGCACTGATGCCTTACAGAACCGAACTAGGATCGCTGAGTCTCTGGCACTTTGTATGATCAAGGATCCAGCCCGCCGTTTTGCGCTCGGCTTCACCGTCGAGAACGCGACCATGAGTTTGTGGTTTCTTGACCGCGCACAACTGCTGGTTTCTTCGCCATTTAACTTTCTCGTCGTACGTGTCCGAGCGAGACGTTGCCTCTATTGTCGTGGCACTGACTAGATCCGACTTTTTATCAGGATCATGAAACTTTAGTGCGTTTCGTCCTCTCTATCACGTATGCAGACGCGCGTGAGGTCGGATGGGACCCAACCGTGGCTCCTTTGGCAAATGGTAAACAATACGATATCACGTTGCATGCTGAAGACGGTGGAAGTAGAGTGTATCGGACGCTAGAAGAGATATTTGAACCGGACGATGCGCGGGGCAAGGGCACCCGGGTGTGGAAGGCCGTTTTGGTTGAGGCAGGTGTAGAGCATGGCAAACCTGTCGTGCTCAAAGACTGCTGGGTGGACCAAAGGCGGTCTTCAGAGGGCGCAATTATGGAGAAGGTGCGCGCGGCCTTACAACCGCCTATCGGCACTGATAGTCAGCGCTCGCTCCTCACTGTCGAATGTCACGGAGACATATTCCTCGACGACGCGAGAACTGTCCTCGACTGTACGCGGTCACTCACGGACACAAAATTTGCTTCTTGTCTCTCACTTCCACGCGTACGTAGAGGCTCAGACGAGTCTTGGAGCACAGACGAATATAATGTGCCGCTTTGGAATAAACCCATACCCAGAAGCCACTATCGGATCGTGTTCAGAGAACTCTGCACACCATTATCTCAAGAAACTTCACCGGCGACAATCTTCAAGGCTCTCGCGAATGTGGCAGACAGTGCGTAGATATGTCGTAGTTCTTATTCATGCTGACATGTATCTCTTCCTTTAGCGCTATCTGTCATGCACGCAAACCAGTGGGTCCATAGAGACCTCAGTGACGGCAACATCCTGTTGGATAGTGACGGGGTCGGCCGATTGACTGACTTGGAATACGCAAAGTCTATGGAAGATAGAGAGGAGATACGTATCGTGAGTCCTTTTCCCTCTCCAATTCTTCTCGGAGCCTCATGCGCTACCCCTTTCAACAGGGCACGCCATATTTCATCGCGGTAGAGGTGAACAAGCAACATTATTCGTTACAACCTCCAAAACCTATTCGACGATGGAAGCGCGTTTCTCCCGCAACTAGAGCGGCCGTGGACAGAGCCAAGGCTGAGAGCGACGACGAGGAAGTGAGACGACTACTCTCCATGTCACCCCTGGACAAGGAAAGATCCCCGGAGGTAGATCTACCATTCCGCTACAATCCGTTGCACGACATGGAGTCGCTGTGGTGGATCGCAGTGTTTTTTGCAATCGAAAGGGTGGTCATCGACGACACTGCCGACATCGACCAAGATCCATTAGGCCTCGAGGAACAACGTGCCTACGGCAGGGACGTATTCCATGATGAGCAAACCAGCAGGCGACTAGCATTGCTAGGCGTTACGAGTCTAGAAGACCTCATCTGCGAGCTACACCCGGCGATGCAGCCTGCGGCACAGGTCCTGGAAGATTTGCGCAAGCAGCTGATCGAAGCCTACTATACCGCAGAGAAGGATATCGCGTCGATCGACCACACCGCAGCGGACGGCCTTCACGAGGTATTCGCCTCCGCCTTTACACGCATCGCCCAGATGAGCAGCGTGCAGAATATCCAGCTTCTCGGATTCAACAGGCTGAAACCGACGAACGATGTCGAAGGGCGCAGCACGGTGACTCAGGCGACCGACGCTGAGGAACTCTCGGACAGAACTATCACCCCACCACCACCGACCCTCAGGGTCATTCTGACTCGGAGCAGGAAAGCAGCATTAGATGCTGCCGCGCCATATCGCTACAACCTCCGATCTACAAAAGTCGTATGAGCTGGCCATTCGACGACCGCGGGTAGAATCTTTCGATCTGTATTTATTGCATTCTATTTGTATCAATTGTACATCTAAGTATCCTGTATCAATACTCAAAGTGGTGTTCAGTCTGTGCCAGCGTCAACGAAGTACTAGCTGAATCACTTAGGGTTAATCTCCCTGTCCCGGTTCTGGAGCAACCCGGCGTTCCTTGCAGGGACCCATGCCGGTTAATCCTCCTCCTCCTCCTCCCAGCGGGTTTGTCGTCGCCTTTAAACTCCGAAACTTTTTCCACGTGGCTGCGTCGCGCGTCGCG
>ALYI01004454.1:0-13851 GCA_001969225.1 Ceriporiopsis andreanae CBS 279.92 | reverse complement strand
GTGTAAACAAGTCTAAACTCAGATGCAATCCGGCGCCAACATTTCGGCGCCTCAATGCATCGCAATGCATTGAGGCGCCCAAATGACTTTTCCGACACAGGGGCAGTGGGAAGTGTGATCTCCCAGCGGCTGCGTGTAAGTGGTTTAGCTCTAGCGTGGCGGACACAGAGAATGAACACGGAGCGAAACCGGACTATGCTGACTATGCTAGTGCGAAGCTGGAATGGTGTCGTAAATTCCAGGCTAAGATGTATCTGGAGGGGTGCTTGCACTCAGAGAATGTTTAGGACAACGAGAAGTGGAGAAAGATCCGAAGTGGCCAGATCAATCAGGATCGGCGCGTGGGTCTCGCGTGGCTCCTCTTTGATGGGTTCGGTTTTCTCAAGTATTGGAGACATCTTGAGCTCGCTACCCGGCCAAAAGAACAAACTACTCCGCAAAGGGCATATCAGAGACATATCCCACTAGCCCATCATCCAAGCCGTACTATCTTCCGATGTACCCCAAGTCCCCGTTGTTGTGAATCCTTTTTCAGTCAGCGAAACGTGCCTAGGATGACATGTGGAAACGGATGAAATGTGCCTAAGGGGCGTCCTTTTGTCCAATCTTTACGTGTACGATAGGCAAGCTAACATGTGGTCGGGCGACATAGTCAATGTTAGGCCCTCTGGCATCGCACTAGGATGATGGTCTTCCCTGTGCTACCGCCCTAGTGGAAACGAGGAAAGTCTGACCCGATATCGAGAGTAAAACGCAGGAGCTCCTGTCTCCTTTCCGACGGTTCGACGTTTCAACGTCACGTCCATACGCGACGCTTCTCGCTGCATCCACAACCCCTTGCTCATTGCTTGCACATCGACCATGAATTCACTTCTAGTTGACAAGCTGTTGCCCCCGTCCACCGCGCATGCGGTCCTCATCTTGGTGGTGCTACTTTGTTTTGGTTACGCCGTTGTCATGAAGTGTAGGGCAGGCGTCGGTTTGCGTCCCCTCCGCTTCCATGGCCCGCCAGGTCTTCCGCTCGTTGGCAATGTGCACCAGATCCGCGAAAACCAGTGGTTGCAGTACACGGGTTTGTAACCTTCTACGGCCTTTCAATGTATATACGTATACTGACACATATTGTCGGCAGAATGGCACAAGACGTATGGTGAGTGTTCAGCAATATCCGCAGTGAGTACGGGCGCTTTGGTGTAGTTCTGCGCCCGCGTCACGCTACGTGTCCTTCGTCCTTTCCCCCATCATCAAGTCACTGAAGTCGACGTATGGCTTTCCTTTCCAGGTCCTATATTTAGTTTGAATTTCGTCGGCCAGCCCGTGCTCGTCGTCGGGAATGCCAAGATGGCTGCAGATTTAATGGTAGGTCGGCCGACCGCTTGCTTCGTCGGATGACATACAATGATGTATATCGCAGGAGCGTCGCTCTTCCATCTACTCAGATAGACCGGTAAGCATTTATTTTTTTGTGCTGGACATCTCTCGGGATGACTGATGCCTGGACTGAAGCGATTTATCATGGCGACCGAGATCCTTACGGGGGGCATGAATCTTGCGTTCGCCCCGGCGGGGAGTCGCTGGAGGCGGATGCGCAAGGCCGCCAATATCGGACTGTCCGCCACCGCAGCCAGAGATTACACCATTCTGCAGGAGAAAGAGGCTCGCTGTTTCCTCAGATGCCTCTTGGCTTGTGATGGGAAGATTGACCGTCACATTCGGAGGTATGGGAACTCCTTGTATTTCACCATCTCGTTCTGATCGTCGTATTTTCAGAACATCGGCATCAATGGTACTCTCGGCCGTCTACGCCTACCCACCCCTCCCTAGCACCGCTTCCAATGCCAGCGACGTCGAAGCGCTCAGCGTCGTTGCGAAGGTTGAAGATTACGTGGCACGCATGCTGAAGGCGGCACTGCCAGGCAATTATTTCGTTGACTTTTTTCCCTGGATGATGCACATTCCCACCTGGTTTCCTGGTGCTTCTTGGAAGCGGGAGGGGTATGCGTGGTTCAGGAGAGACACAGATATGTTCATGGGACTCATGGGGCAAACTGAGGATGCGTTGGTGAGTGGCATCACTGCTCCACGGACTCATTCCTTGCGAGACCACGTGAACGTTTGGCGGGCGCTGACAGTATTTTATCAAAGAAAAAAGGAACCCGCGGGGAGTGCTTTGTGGCGAAAATTTCAGAATGCTCTTCTCAGCACGACCTCAGTCCTGTGGAGACCGCATGGCTTGCAGGTATGATGTTGTACGTGCTATCACACTTTTTCTCCGTCGTTTAGAAGACTCAGAACAACTCGACGTGCAGCGGAGCAGGTACCGAGGCGGTGAGTGATGCTCAAATATAACCCTGGTTCTTGCCCTGACAATGCGAATGGACTCATAGCTCGCCGCCACCTTATCTTTCTTCATGTTGGCTATGGTTCTTTTTCCTGATGTTCAGGAAAAGCTACGCGAAGAAATCGACGGCGTAGTCGGACACCCGACCGAAACGGACGGCGCCGCGGCACGCCTGCCTACATTCCAGGATACGCGAAAGATGCCATATCTGCACGCGGTGATCAAAGAGGTCATGAGGTAAACCTATCGAGATATACATTCGCTGCGCAATTGACACGAATCTTCTAGGTGGCGACCCATGGGACCAATGGGTACGTACGTCTCTCATCAGGCGGTCCAGCTTGGAGGCGATGCGTGAGAGGGACACGCCTCGGGCGCCGTGTCTATACGCCGCGTGCGCCATGCCGCGGGCCCGAGCAAGGCCAGAACATAGCTGTCGTTCACGTCCGCCGCTGATCTTCCAGTGGCGTCCCCCTCCCGCTCGCGTTCATCTGTCAACTTCGAGTCCGGTCACCATAGCAGAGTTCAGCGCTGATCGTGTCCAACAATAGGCGTACCTCATCGCTCCGTCGTAGACGACGTCTATGAAGGCCGTTTCATTCCAGGTGATGTTTGTACTAGAATCGGTTGATATGCCGCTAACTCCACCTCCGGTATAGCGGGTACACTAATATTCCCGAACGTGTGGTCAGTATGGTTCACTTGTTGCCTGTTGTAATCACCGCACTGAGCGTCGCTTTCGCTAGGGCAATGCACTACGACGAAACGGTATATGCAGACGCTCAGGAGTTCAGGCCCGAGCGCTTCTTAGCTGAGGATGGCGTCACGCCTGTGTCTTATCCCGATACCAAGGATTTAGGCCACCATGGCTTCGGGTTCGGCAGAAGGTGATAGCCTCGCACGTCCCTTGTCTACGTGTTCTAACGGACGTCATGACTTTACGCGACAGAATGTGCACTGGATATCACGTTGCCAAGTGCGTCTAGTGGTGTATGCCGATCCGACGCGACTGACCCTGCTTATGCAGCAACGCTCTGGCTATCAACGCCGCTAACGTTGTGTCAGCATTCCGCATTCTGAAGGCTAGGGATGGCGCCGGAAATGAGATCACTCCGGATCCAAACGCGCTGTTAGACGAAGGTCTGGCCGTGTGCGTTCCTGCAAATTTGTCTGTGCTGAGTGACACAGAATCTGACCCGTTGGTGTTGCAGGAGGCCCCTTCCATTCGAATGTGTACTCGAGCCACGCTCGGAGGTCATTCTCCGAGCTCTCTCTGAAGATGATCTGTGACGTTTTCTAACGTCCCACATAAGGTGTTTTCTCTCGAGCCCGAACTATCTCGTCCAATCCGTTCCATGTATCGCGCGATGGCTCGGCTGTTGGTTTATCGATATGAACTCGTGCACACATTGGTATGTACACTATCACGACGTGTATACTAAGTCCATACATCGGGGCCACAAGGCCAATCTGGCGATCGCGCTATGCCATTCTCTTTTCATGTTCTATGTTTGTAAATCATTCTCGTTCGATTTTGTATGTCTTAGTTCCTTCCGCAAAGCTGATCATGCAGTCCTTAGTGCCTTTCGCGAGATTGACACCCAAGTTGTGTCCAGCCTGACCTTCGGTGAGACGTTCTTTGAAAGAGGCTAGTGGGACCTGAAGCTGATAAGGCCACGTCTCTTAGGCGCAATAATCGCTCATTCCCTTCGCAAACACGTAGCCATAATATTACGATAGCTCAACGCGTTTCAGCTGAGGACTCAGCAGCGACAGGTCGTTGACGTTTCAGCGCGATTCCTCGTGGTGGCTAATATTCGCCAGTGCGGCTGTGAAGACCGGGTGTCTGGCTCAGCGTGACATGCGGATGTTACGGCTCAAAGTTACCATCGCTTGCCCATGTCAAAAGTGGTTAGACCGATTGTCGAGAGCCGTTTCTCGGCTCATTGGCATCCTCCGAGCGGCACTCCCTAGTCACATCCATGGAATTGTGCCACCCTGCAGACAACATCGATCCGCAAACCGCACGGTCGATTGAAAACTCTTGGGCATGTCCCTAAGTAGGAATAGTGTCGCCAACTAAAGCCGCCTGCCGGTAACGTAACTTTTCCTCGAACGTGGTGTTTCGTGCTGAACATGTTGTTCTTGTAGTCATAATCAACGCGCCACAGGACGCATCGTCCCCGGCATCACCATTGGCCTTGCGGCTAGAATTCGCATTTCGGAAGAACATCGTTCAGCATCGTGTGGTGAAGGGCCCGTCGCTGCACGTGGCTGCGTGACAGGATCCTCCGCCGTTCAATCTCTCTGCGGCCTCTACGATCTTCCTCTCGTTGTTGTCTTCGCGATGCGGGTGGCTCTGTTAGTTGCCAAGGGCCCACTTTTCTCGTGTCATTTCGTCACCGTGGTCCGCTTTACGCTTTGATTGCAAACAGTGCGTTAGATGTACCGTCTCTTCGGACGTACTGACGCCAACGCTGGTGGATATTTTCATAGCGGTGTTTCCCAACGCTCGAGCGTTGTTATCTGTTGGTGTCAGGTGTAAATTCCTCGTCTATGGACGACTGGATATAAGGTGAGCACTCGCCGCCGTTCTGCACCAACCAACAAGGCTCAACTGCATCCCTTCTCCCCAATGTCAGCTACTAAGATAGGCAAAGTCGCCCCCTTCCCGCCACTCCCCGGACAACCCTTTCCGCCTGCACGGAATCACCCCCGGTGGAAAGGTGAGCTTCGGCTGGTTTCCAGCACCAAGTTCACTCTCCATAGCTCACCGTGTCCGTAGAGCTATACCGCCTCCATGACGAATGGCTGATGGACAACTGGCCGTTCTCGAGCGAGAAGAAACGTGCGCGCATCCCGTTCGGGAACCTCGCGGGCTTCAGCACCTGGTGTACGTCGCGCACGCCAGCCCCGCTCCTCGACGATCCTGCTTCCCTGTTCCTGTTCCTGATGTCATCTCCTCACCCTCATAGGTGCGCCCGCCGCCGACTTTGATCGAATGGTCTGGGGCGCGCGGATCGCCGGCGTATTCTTCTTAGCCGACGATTATATCGATAGCGGCAAAATGCTCGATCGTATTCCAGGCTTCAAGGCGGCCGCTACTGGCACTGGGGTAAGCTGATCCCTTTGATCCACGTTGCCTGAATTATATTTTCCCCTGTCCCTAATCGTTCACGACCCGCCCTCGCTTGCCAGCCCTTGCATCCTGAGGACCGCGCGGAACGCTGCCACGACGTGGTCTTTCGGGCTATTAAGGCAACGTGCCACCCGCGTACATTCAATCAGCTTACGAAATGCACGCACGAATGGTGGGACTCGAACGTCCACGAGCCGTTTCGCAATCTCGACCAGTACTTAGCGGTCCGTCGAGTGAACATCGCGATGGCAAGTCCTCTTTGCCTCTCCCTTTTCGCCCGCCGGCGTCGTGCTCACCTCTAGGCCGCCGGTCCAGTACTTCGCCAACGGTGAATAAATGCCCCCTTTTCTTTTGAATTTTTCCGCTTTTCTGATACGCCACCTTCCGCTCCCGCTTTCCACTCCACTTCCCGCCAGCCTACTTCCGGTACACTTTAGACCTCAACCTGACCGACGAGCAAGTCAACCACCCGCTCATGCGTGAAGCCGAGGGCATCGTGTCAGGTAACGCACCGCCTCGTCCTCATCTCATCTTATCGCGCATAGGGCTCACAGGCGCTCCCGCGGGTAGATCACGTCGGGCTCGTGAACGACCTTTTCTCGTACGCGAAAGAGAAGATGACGAACTCGGACGACACGAACATCATCCGCATCCTCCAGGAGCACGAGGGCCTGTCGTACACGCAGGCCGTCGACGCCGTCAAGCGGAAGATCCGCCAAAAGGAGCAGGACTACATTCCCGCTGGCCGCGCCGTCCTCGCGCACCCCGCGCTCGGGCAGGACCCGGAGGTGCACCGGTGGGTCGCATGTCTGCCGTACGCGATGGGGGGCAACCTCGCGTGGTCACAAGAGGTGCGTCCCTCTCCCTCTATGCGCCGCGTCCGCGCGCGGTGCCCCTGTGGCTGATAGGAGGCTTATCGTTCCCGCTTACAGAGCGGCCGCTACAACGTCGGCGACGCCGCCGGCGTCCCTTTCCCGTCCTTGCCCTACAACGCAGAGCCGACGCCTGAAGACGAGGTCGTCGACGACTACGAGGAGACGCTGCGGCGGAACGTCGTGTTCAACGTCGGCGTGCCCGCGCCCGACTTCTCCCTCGACGTCGAGCCGATCCAGACGGGGAAGTCCCGGGGCAAAAGCCTGTTCACGCTGCTCACGCTGTGCGACGTGTCGGTGCTCGCGCCGGGGCCGCAGGTGCTGTACGCGCTCGCGCTCTTCGCCCTCGGCTGCATCTGCGTCTTCTGCTGTTGTCTCTTCTTCCCAGACTTCCCCGTTCTCTCGAACCACACTCTTTCCCATCCTGGACTCCTCATCCTTTGACTTTGATTTCCGCATCGTTCGACCTGCCTATTCACACTCACACTGCTCTGGTCCGTCCGGATGTAACCATGCTGTATCCTTTCCCTCTCCTGTAGAAATAACGTCCCAATTCTTGTACTGTACACTAGAGCTACACACGGGACAATGACATTACGACCAAAAACACGTCCAAAATAAAAGAAAACGCACATCCAATCCACGGCGCGAGGAGGCGAATCAGCTACTCCAATGAACAATCGACCATGCACGGAATCCTCGCAGGACATATAACGGCGAACGAAGAACGAACGAAAACTCCAGAGCAAGAAAGCAGCCATGACATCCAGATCCAGATTCCAGCGCGGTGCACGTCACTACTCAGAAGAGGGACTGACGCTTCATCAGTATCGCCGACAGGGCCGATATGGCCGCGAGGACAAGCCAGAAGCCCCACCTGGTCCGTGACTTCGTTCCCGGGCGCGGCGGCAGGCGGACGTCGAACGTCTTCGAGAGGCCCTTGACCTTGGCGGGCTGAAGATGGATACGTCAGTCAGCCGGGTGGGGACCTGACGCGTTGGATGAACGTCAGCGCTGCGGCACTCACGGTGTATGGTGGGTAGCGGCCCTTGAGGACGAGCGTGTCGACCCACCACGGGTTGTCGAGCGTCCCGCGGAGGTGGCTGAACGTGTCGAACGCGTACTTCCCGGTGAGGTAGCCAGCTGGGGTGAAAAGAAAGTCAACGAAGGTGTAGCTAACAGAGCCGATGTACGCACAACCGCTGGGGCCGATGCCGCCGAATGGAAGCCCGTGTGCTAGGGGAGGTAGAAAACGTCAGATCAGACGAAACTACGTTGGACGGTGGTGCACTGACTCCCGACGTGGATGTTGCACTCGTTCGAGATGACCGCGCCGCTATGTGTGTTGTCGAACACTGGGATGTCGCGTGCATCAGCGCGCCGCGCATTGTCGACATCGGATTACCGCCTACCTTTCTTCTTGAACGCGGCGTCCTGCGAGAAGACATACAGCGCGAGCGGGTGGTCCCTCGCGTTGATGACGTCAAGCGCGTCGTCGATGTCCTTGACGGGCACGATGGGCAGCACGGGCCCGAAGATCTCACTGCAAGACGTCCCAAACGTCAGCACCTCTCCTAACCACCAACTGATCGCGAAGTACGCACTCCTCCATGAGCACATCGTCCAGCGGCACGTCGCGCACGACCGTCGGCGCGACGTACCGGGCCGCGACGTCCGTATCGCCGCCGAGGACGATCTTCCCGCGGGTCTCGTCGATGTACCGCTTGATGCGCGCGGCGTGCGGCTCCGACACGATGCGCCCGAACGACTCGGAGCCTTTTGGGTCCTCGGGGTAGAAGCCTTTGTATCTAGTACGAGGATTAGTGGGTGGGAGCCTAGGCGCGGTGCCAGGGGACGCACATCTCTTCGCACGCGCGCACGAACGCGTCCTGCGCGCTCTGCGGCACGAGCACGTAATCGGGCGACACGCACACCTATTTGGGCGCGTTAGCAGGCGGCGGGGACTCAGGGAAGCTGACCGACGGCCGAGCGCGTCAAGCGCCCAGCTGCCGGATGCGGGAAGGGGATTGACTTACCTGGCCAGCGTTGGTGAACTTGCCCCATAGCAGGCGGCGCGCGGCCAGCTCCATATCGCATTTCGGGTCTATCACCACCGGGCTCTTGCCTGCAAGCGGCGACTATCAGCAGCTGATCAGGACATGGTGTTCAAAGCACCCACCGCCGAGCTGCGACATTGTGCTGAGTGAGTATACGATTGAGATCGCGATTCGGAATGGTGGCTGTGACATACCTCCGTCGTCACAGGAGACAAATGTTTCGCTGCGGCGGTAAGAACAATCTTCGCCACGCGTGCGCCGCCTGTGTAGAGAACTAGCAGGCTCGGTTAGCGATATCCATGCGAAGTCTGAGAAGTCAAGACATACTGTGATCCCAGGGAAGCTCGAGGAGCTATGGCGGCATAGCGGGTTCAGAGCGCGCAAATTCAGAACGTGTAACAGATGTCGCGTACCTTGGTCGTCACCGGCACATCTCCGTTGGCCACTTTGTACAGCTCGGGATCGAGGTACTTTGGGATGAGCTCTGCGAACAGAGCGTCCGTAGCCGGTGTGAGCTCGGACGGCTTGAGGAGCACGGCGTTGCCTGCAGCTATCGCGCCTGCCTATCACGACGCGCCGCAGTCACATGTCGGCGTCAGTTCCGCGGACAGTGCGCGAACGGAGCCAATGCGCACCATGTGTCCGAGGGCGAGGAGCATGGGGAAGTTGAAGGGGCTGATGATGAGCACGACGCCCTTGGGCTCTTTGTGGATCGTGGGCTTCATCGCGAACCAGTTGAAGGCGAACGGTCTGCGTGAGGTCAACACATGTATACTGCTGCGATACTAGGATTACGCACGCTTTCTCGGGTTTGGCCCACTTTGCGACGTTCTCGTACGCGTTTTTCGCCTCCATGAAACAAGCACCGGTGTCGAGCCTGGCGACGCGGCCTGGTGTGTCAGCGTCGTCGGAGACAGCTCCGAAGGGTGGTACGCACATATTCGACTCGATCTCGGGGCGCCCCAGGTCGCTCTTGAACGCTGCGTTGAAGCGGTCCTGGTTGTCCTTGATCATCCACGAGAGTTGCGCAAGCTGTTCGCGGCGAAACTCGATGGACTTTGTTCTGCCGGTCTTGAAGGCTGCACGCAGCGCTGCGTGCATCTGCGCACTGTTTGACGACGTCGGAGTACATGCCGAGAGAGGTTACGCACCTTGGGAATGTCCTCCACTGGTGTGTAGGCGAGTTGGGGAGACATGGTGGTCGTGTCGAGAGAAGGATGTGAGGGTCTAGGCGTGATAAACGGTCAAAGCTGCGACGGTGATGGTTGGGGAAAAGATGGCGGCCTTGTCGAGAACTGAAGCAAGTACTTGAGAGCTATACTCGAGTTATAGCTCGTGTTGTAGCGCGTGTTAGAGCTTGTGAATACGGTAAGGTTCGTTGGCTTGACGGGTTGCCGGTGCCTGCTATAAAGGAGCGAGGAGATCCCCACGGTCTAGGGTTTCGGGGTCCCACCCCTGAGTAGTCTCTGTCTCGGCATTGAGACATCCTGAGAGCTCGCCGGACCGCAGCGGATGTCGCTTTCTGTCGCGTTCGTTGTCCTCTGTCGCGTTCAATGCTCGACATAGCGCGTCGCGTCGAACCTAACCAGGCGCAGCTGCACGGCTACGACCGAGACCGCTTCCCAATCTAGATCTGATTCCGTGGGTAACATACCATTTAGCGGCTACCCGAACTTACCACCTCCACCTTCATCTCTTCCACCTCAGCAGCTTTCGCCCCGCGGCTGCGTCCTAGTAGAGCGGCCAACATGCTCCCCTTCTACGAGACCCAACTCATCACCCTCGTTATCGTCTGCGCCATATGGATTTTCGTCGACCATCGCCTGAACAGGAAGCCCAAAGATGGTGACCAGACACCAAGTTTCTCGGACACGGCGCGCTCGAAGCTCATGCGCCAGTACCTCATCGTCTTCGCGATTGTCATGGGTCAGTGGCGTATCATGCAAGCTCCACATATGCTCACTCAAAAGCGTATCTTTCAGGCGCAGACTGGCTTCAAGGGCCTTATGTCTACTCGCTGTACCGCGATCAGTACGCTTACCCCGAGCGCCTAGTTGCTGTCCTCTTCGTGACCGGTTTCGTGTCGGCGGGCTTCACAGCACCTCTCGTAGGTGCTTGGGCAGACCATTAGTGAGTCGCCCTCTCCCCACTGTCGTTCAACGCGGCCGGTAGAACACCGTATGAGAAAAAAAGACATGACCGTCCATCTCCTGGTGTGCTACTGCGCAGCACCACAGCCGAGCTCCCTCCGTGGCCCAGATCTTACTGAATCCCCCTCCACCAGCGGCAGGAAACGCCTGTGTCAGGTGTTCTGCATCACCTACACCCTCTCGTGTGTCGCCATCCTCGTACCCATTCTCCCGGTCCTGCTTTTCGGAAGGCTGCTCGGCGGCATCTCGACCTCGATCCTCTATTCGGCCTTCGAGTCCTGGGTCATCTCTTCTGCGCAGGACCTCACGCTCCCGCAGACGGACCTGTCCTCCATCCTCGGGCGTGCGACGCTCGTGAACGGTTTTGTCGCGACGGGCGCCGGGGTGTTCAGCAACCAGCTTGTGGAGGTCACCCATTCGTTCGCTTCGCCCTTCGTCGCCAGCGGGGCGCTCCTCCTCCTGGCGTTTGTCGTCATCAAAGGGCTCTGGGCGGAGAATTACGGCGGCGCCGACGCGTCCGGGAGCCAATCTGCCACCAGCATCCTCGAGCTGAAGCGCGTGGCGCAGGCTTGGCGCATCGTCCGCAGCGGTACGTGTTTCCCCACCCAATCACGCGTCAAACTCACGCGCACATCCATCAGATCCGTACCTCCTGGTCATCGGCCTCACGCAGACGTGCTTCGAGGGCTCGATGTACCTCTTCGTCTTCCTCTGGGTGCCCTCGCTGCAGGAGGCGTCCCTCTCGTCCGCGCCGCTCCCGCTCGGGTACATCTTCTCGTGCTTCATGATCGCGATGATGCTCGGCTCGCTGCTGTACACGTCCGTCAGCGCGTGGGAGCAGCGCGCCGGCGCGGGGCACGAGGAGCCGCTCGTGCTGAACGCGAAGCTCAGCTCGCTCGTGTGCGCGGTCAGCGCGCTCGCGTTCGCGGTCACGATCACGTGCAAGCACGACGAGCACCTGCGCTTCTGGGCGTTCTGCGCGTTCGAGGCGTGCGTCGGGCTGTACTACCCCGTGCAGGGCATGCTCCGCGGGAGCCTCATCGCGAACGAGCACCGCGCCACGGTACGCACGTTTATTGTCGTCTGCTAAACGCGCATTTCGGGAGCTGAGCGCGGGTTTTGCTTGATTGCAGCTGTCAAGCCTGTTCCGCGTCCCGCTCAATATATTCGTCGTCGTCTCGCTATTGACCGGCGTGTCATCTGCCCGCGACAGGGTTCTGACCGCCAGCGCGATCATGCTCGGGATCTCATCGATAATGACAGGCACGTTCGACTGTCTCCCAGGTGGGATGCTGGATTTACTAACACGTCCCGCAGGTGTGATCATCGTCAACGGCCTCGACAAGCGGCGCGTCGCAGAAACCCTCGGCCGCCCAGCGTAGGCGTAGGCATTCATCTGCCGTCCGCATCCAACACTAGATACCGCAAAGACCGGACTATCCAACTACACCACAATCGCACACATCGTTATGCAAATATTCCTAGTGCTACACTACGCATGGACATTCGACATTTGACTGGAGGGAGCATGCGCCGCCCGCTACCGTACATGTTTATCTATTAATGGGGCTCAGAACGGGGTTCACAAAAAATGCTGTAGCCATGTCATCAGCAATCATGCTTGCGTCGATCCTCTACTGCAAGCCTTTCTATTGACCACGCAGCGAACGACTATCTTCTCGTCCGGTTTGGTCTGCAACGGAGACTAGTACTGCCAGCGTGTTCTGTTTGTTACGGCGGATTGACCGGTCAGCGTGAATCCCACGCGGTGGGTGCATGGCCGTATGACTGCGCAGAAGACAACGACGGTGCGAGCACCCTGCTGGCATGCCTACGACGTGTCGAACGTTCCTGTAAGACAGCGCCCGACTCGGAATGCACTTCGCCATTCGTCGGACCCCATGATAGTTTTTTTTTCCCATTCATTCAATCGTCGTCGTCGTCGGCGGCGACGTCGCATTCGTACTCAATACGCACACCTCCGGCCTCGCGCTTGACCATACCCTCAACATCCTCCGAATCATACCAATCCTCCCCAGCCGCCTGCTGCGCATCCCTCGCCTCCTGCGACAGGCCGCAGAGGTTCGTGTTGTCGCGGTACAGAAGCTTCCAGCTGTCATCACATCAGAACAAATTTCAGGGTCCTTAGTTCTGCGTTTCGAAGTGCAGGCAAAGTGCTGCGCTTTACCTGATCGTGGTGAGTTTGGGCAGGGCCTCGGCTAGCGGGCGGGAGTGCGCCTTGTGGGCCGTGTAAAATTTGTCGACCGTGGACGCGTCGGTTGGCTCGAGCGATTGCCAGCCGCCGACCGCGACACCGAGCGAGACGGTCTCGAGGTCCTGGAGCGGGCGCAGGATCTCGGCGTATTCGTCCTGTAAGTAAGTGGAACGCCAAATACGGTCAGCGCCGACTCCCGCCTGAGTCCGCCTACATTCGCCAACAACTCACCGGCGAACCGTCTATATCTTTCATTCCCAAGCACTCATGCGGACCGCGCGTGTCCAGCGTGAGCTGCGTCAACTTCGGCAGCTTCGCAGCGATCTCTCTGAGGAGCGCTGCAGAGCATTGCCTGACGCGCAACGTCAGTACGGTCGCGTCCAGGGACATTCCCTGGACGACGTGGACGGCCTCTTCCTCTGTGGGAAACGTTTTGTGGCGATTGTCCATTGCATTCGCGTCGCGTTGGACGCAGGGTGTGGCCACCGTGGCGGGACCGAGAAGATCGTGTTTGAGATCGGACTGCGGAGCCGCGTGAGGCAAACCTTACATAAGTTTGCAAACTTGGGACACGCAGCGGAGATTTGTTAAGAAGAGACGCCCGAGCGCTTGGTGACCTGCTGCGTCGCCAGCGTGCATATCCTTCGCCTCTTGTTCGTCATGCAAAGATAAAAGCGTAAAACCGTGCAAGTCAGCGAAAGGCATGAAGGCAAGTTTTTATATGTTGTTTTTACAGCTTGATGCGCTGTGATGAGAAGGTGCAGGCTCGAATATCTTCTGGTGACCGCGATGTATTATGGGGCGGAGATCTTCTAATAGAGGCAAGGGGCAGGCGCGCCTAAAATTCGCGACCTGATGTTACATTTCGCGACATCCGGCCCTCCTCCCCTCCCCCCCTCCCCCACACGTGACCTAGACGCCCGATCAAAACGCAGACGCCCAATCGAACTGCGACCGTGGTGCTCCGCGGAGGTCGCCTCAGGTCGCGGTCGTCCGCCGTAACTATCAAAAGCTGGCACACACCTAACACGCACATCACGCACATCACGCATCGCACATCGCACATCGTACATCGCA
>ALYI01004451.1:0-24437 GCA_001969225.1 Ceriporiopsis andreanae CBS 279.92 | reverse complement strand
GGAGCCTTAGTCTAGTGTGACATATCCACTGTCCACTCTCCACTGTCCAGACTCCACAGTCCAGTCACCAGTGTCAAGTGTCCACTGTCTACGATCTACCGTCTGATGAGATGACATCGATGGCTTGAGAGCTAACTGACACAACACTATACAACGTCACGCTCAGTAGTGATGCAGAGCGGATCGTCAACCCACTGGTGTCCACTTGGAACTCGACACTAGTGCCGTTTGTCCATCAGGCTACAACTTGGAGTTTGAACTATGAAGGGCCCACGTGAGCGACCGTGTAATCACCTCACCTTCAGTTGTTGCATAGTTGCATATATCACATGTAACTGAGCAGATTATCCAATTCATCGCAGTCCTATCAAGGTTGCTGGTACAATAAATATCGTCGATAGCATCTCCATTCATATCCTGACCAGTGCTCAAGCAGGGGAGCCCACACCCTGCGCACTCGGATGGACGTTCTGCTGCTCGCCACGGTTGACGTCCATGTTCGCGAACTGGTTGGGCAGGGTGTCGTATTGCGCCGGCCACGCTTGACCCTGCGCGGGGGCTTGTGTCGGGCTGCCCGGACCAGCGGCAGGATAGGGAGACGCGCCGTAGCCGGGGACCGCGCCGGCCAAGCTGCTGCTGGACGGGTTCGCCGCACCCGCTGGCGCAGCGGAAGACTGATACACCGTCTGAGGAGGAGCCTGGCCTTGCTGGACGACCGGCGAGGACGGCGCACCGTGCGCATGCGCCACATTCAGCGGGCTGATGTTCGTAGCTGCTGGGTCAGACCCAGGCGCGCCGGCGTAAGTGGCGTACCCTGGCGCTGCCTGCTGCGGTGTGCCCTCGTTCGCAGGCGGTGCGGCAGCTTGCGGTGGCGCTGCCTCCTTCACGCCGGGTACAGAGATGAAGTACACCGCGCCAGTCGGATCCGTTCCGCCCTGTGCATAATAGCTCGCCCAGAGCTGGACGTTCGCGTCAGCGTACGTGGCGTTTGGATCGTACACGAACGGTGGGCCGCTTTGTGCTTGAGACGTAGGTTGGGGTAGTGTCTGCGTCTGTGACGGAGGCTGCTGCTGCTGTTGCTGCACCTGTTGTTGCTGCTGCACCTGCTGCTGTGGCTGGGCCTGCTGGGCCTGGGCCTGCTGCTGTATTTGCATCTGTGGGGGTTGCTGTTGCTGCATTTGTACAGGCTGCTGCTGAACCTGGGGCGGCACCTCCACGTGAGGCGAGACTTGAGCCGGTTGTGGAGCTTGTCCTGCGAGGTATTGACCCTGAGGCGGCGCACCGTAGGGAGCGGGTGCTCCCGCTGGCGGTCCGTAAGGCTGCTGTGGGTATGCCTGCTGCTGCTGTGGTGCGTATGTACCTGCGTCTATATACCCCGGCTGTGGACCTGCAGAGTACGATTCTGGGCCGGGCCCGTAGGCACCAGGTGGGGTAGGATAGGCCCCGTAACCGGCTTGCTCGTACGCGTTGGGATTCCACGCGTATGGTTGAGGTGGGTATTCTGATGGCGCGCGAGAGTCTGGTCGAGGGTACGGTGGTCCGTAGGTGGGTCGCTGGTCGTACGCTGCTACAAGCGTTACACACTGAACGAGTGGGAACAAGCGCGGTACTCACCAGCACTGTGTCTCGCCAAGCTATCTTCCATCATCCTATCGAATATAGTCCGGGCTTTGACAAATGTCTCGTTCATTGATACGAGGTCAGCTGTAAATGATAGCCGACGTCAGGCAATGCGGAGATCTCAAGTGAACGACTTACCTCGTTTCTGACTGTACTTGTCAATGAGCTTCACAATCTTTGGCCGCAAGCTCATACATGACCGATACAGTTCCTAACGAAGGATTGATGAGACTCGACAGTTGATGGCACTCGTAGCCGGCTCACCTGGATCTCCTCGTTATCAGCAAGATTGTCCTTCGCAGGATCCATCTGACGGAGCATCGTCAACAGACGATCGACGTTGGCAGCTTGAGAGAAGACGGCAGCTTCTTGTTCGGCCTCCTTCGCAAGTTCCGCTGCCGTTGGCTCAGGCAGAGGTTCCTGCACGACCAATCAATGACACACGTCCCGCCGCAAAACAAAGACGTGCATACCACATAGTTCACCGGGAAAATACCCGTCCGACCCTTCAGCTGTCCACGCCACCAGTCCTTGTAACCACGGTCCACCACTTTGATGATATCGCCCTTATCGAACGCCAGCTCGCCGGCCTCGGTCGGCTCGAACGTGTGCAGAGCCCGCACTCTGGTGACGATCGGGATGCTCGAGTCATGCGATTTCGCGGACGGTGCAGGGCTCGATGCGACATTGTTGTACGGGTTGGCGTTCGGCGCGGGCGCGGGCGTGCTGGTTGCGGAGACTGCGGGGCTTGCGGACGGCACGTCCCCGCCGCCGTACACCGGCGGCTGCGCTTGGGCTGGGGGTTGGCGAGACGACGCGGCCGGTGGTGCTGCGGCAGACGAAGATGCACCCGCGCCGTTCGACGCGAGCGAGTAGTCGGTCCACGGTGCGCGGCCGCCTTTATCGCGGACGGACATCTCCAGGGCCATCTGCAGCTCCTCCTCTTCTCGCCGGCGGACCTCGTCATCAACATCGGGCGGGGGTGGCTCGTTCTGCGTATCGAATTTGTACCCTGGTGACGAAAATATGAGCACTCCAAGCTATCGGACGTGTCCGCAGCGCAGCAGTCACCTCTGCTCTTCAGGCTCTCGAACGTCTCCTCCATGATGCCCAGCGTGGGATCTTTCTCGAAGTCGCCCGTCCACTCTGCGATGAGCCCGAGCGCACGCTTTTGCACTTTGGGGTGGGTGTTCTGTCCGAGAAAAGTCAATCATGACACGCAGACTGAATGCGAAGCCCCGGTAAGGGTCTCTCACCCTGTCCGTTATTAGCCTGTCCAGGCCCGCGGTGAACGCCCGCGACGCGATCTCCCTGTGGACCGCGATGCCACAGTTCTTTGTCAACGATTCGGCTAGTGTTAATGTATATAGCTGCACGTTCGACGTGCGGTGGGTGAGTCGCTTCAGTATCGCAGCAATGACGTTACGTGCGCTGTAGTATGCCGCGATCAATATCGGCCGCTATAGGACGCAAATCGTGCCCACCCAGTTTCGCCCTCGTCCTGCACCTTGTCGCACAAGTTCATGATCATCTCCCAGTTCTCGCTCGTCAGGTTCTCATCCGTCGTCTTCGCTGCGGGACATATCTCTATCAGCGCAACCCCGAGCCCACGCTGCGCACTGCTCACCAACGACCTCATCGTATGGATTAGGCTGCCCTTTAAACATCGTGCTTGTGTCGTCGTCGTCGTCAACGGGAGGAAGCTAAAGGGAAAAGATGAGAAGACGGTACTGCGCTGCGGGCTCTTAGAGTCTCTGAGCGAGGAGCAGCAGCCCACGCGGGGCGATGACAGTAGCGCCCGGTGATTGCCGGTCAAGAGGCTCATTTGGCTCTGGCGGGGGACGCTGCCACCGCCTTTCACTATCCTTGCATTCCTCTCTTCCGTTGCTTTTCATCTCATCGTCTCGCTTTTGCCGATGGCTAGGGGTGCGTAGCACTGACGATGTTGCGCGCGATGCGACACTGACGTTTGCGGGCCAGTACCACGAAACTTCCGCCTTTTGGAGGAGCTCGAGAAGGGCGAGAAGGGCATCGGCGATGGCTCGTGCTCCTACGGTCTCGAGGACAGCGACGATATCATGATGAGCCACTGGAACGGCACGATTATCGGCCCAGGACATGTGAGTCCCATATCCCACCTGCCCGCCCGTCGATCGCCGCCATCGTACGGCGGGGTCGTGCGCGCACACGCTCGTCGCTGACGCCGCCCCGTCCTCCCGGCAGACCGTGCACGAGAACCGCATATACAGCCTCAAGATCACCTGCGGCGAGGCGTACCCCGACGCGCCGCCGACCGTGCAGTTCATCTCGCGCGTGAACCTCCCGTTCGTCAACCAGCTCGACGGGCGGGTCGACACGTCGAAGCTGGCCGTGCTCGCGCATTGGAATCGGAACAGCAGCATCGAGACGGTGCTCGTGGAGATCCGCCGGTGCGTGCCGGCTGCCGTCGTCTTTGTTTATGCTCCTGACCCGCTTGTGCGTGCGCTTGCAGGGAGATGGCGTCCTTCAACAACCGGAAACTGCCCCAGCCACCGGAAGGCAGCAACTTCTAAGCCCTCGTCGCGATGAGGCAACGAGGCATCGCCGAATAGGACACGAAGAGCGCACCGTACCGCTCAGCGCATGTCGACAACTGATTGTAGCAATTGACCCACTGTAATTTTGACCACCAAGTTATCGCCATGTTAGACTGCTCCCCACATACATCTAGGCCGTCAGGGCAAATCAACAATAACGCAGTATCTTCGCACCTGTCTCTTATGCAGTGGCGTGTTAGCTCCTGGCCTTGGACCAGGGTTACAGCCCGTGTACACCTGGGATGATGTGTAGGTGCACGCGAAATGCGAAACAGCTGATAATTTCGTTCTGATGCAAATTTCGAGAACGTGTATCGTTCGAAGATGACCCTGGCAGATATGCTCGACATGGCCTGGCTGGCAGTCGGTGAGTCCGTGCGCTTCGTCCCCGCCGACAGGCCGCTTACGCATCTCGTCTCATTCCCGCGCTTCCCTCAGCATCATGCGAATTTATCAATTGGTCGTGTGTGGCGGCCAATGGTGCTGCGTGCATCACAACATTCTCAGTGTGTAAGTGCCGTGTCTGCCGGGCAGCGTCGCGGATTGAGATCGGTGTGTCAGTGAAGTCCGCCATGCGAGGGTCAAGTTCGTGCGGTGAGCATAGTTGTGTCAAGTAAGCCGGACGGATAGAGGACATCGCACAGCCATTTATGCTAGCTTTATAAGAATGTCTGTCAGTTCGTGATGTATCGACAAGAGACGATGACACGAGCATTCGCAGCTTCAAGCTCAAGCTTGGAGCAGTTGGCGCTCGCGCAAAAATATCAGACGATGCTTTAAAGGCTAGCACGTATAAATTAATGCAATAAAAGTGTACAGTAATTCACAACGCATCCAGTGTTCCAGAGGATCCAAAGAGAGGGAAAAGAAGCGAGATCAAGCAAGAGAAGAGATAGAAAGAACATGACTAGAGTCTACGAGAAGATGCGAACAAAGCAAGCGTAGCGAGGGCGCTGGACGTGACGGTCGAAAGGTGGATAGCTGGAAGAGCTCAGGCTGAGATCAATACCCGAGCTGCCCACGAATCATCGGGATGAGGAGTGTGCGGCCCTTGATGATGCTCGACAGCCAGTTGCCGACGATGATGCCCCACAGCACATCGAAGTATCCCGCGCCATAGTGCTGTCCCACAAAACTCGCGTCAGCTCTCTACACCTCGTCCCCAATGCACACCAACGCAGACGCACCTTGCCGATGGGAATGAGGATCATCTCCGTGCTGCCCTTGTACACCTTCTTCT
Source organism: Ceriporiopsis andreanae CBS 279.92 (assembly GCA_001969225.1). NCBI lineage: Eukaryota > Fungi > Basidiomycota > Agaricomycetes > Polyporales > Meruliaceae > Ceriporiopsis > Ceriporiopsis andreanae. The sequence continues at coordinate 19,001 of ALYI01004451.1, read as the reverse complement.
GCGGCGCGCCCGCGAGGAAGCTCGCGACGTTCGCGGCGACGACCGCCGCGTGCGCGGGCGCCTTGCCCGCCTGCTTCTGCTCGCGCCACGCGATGATGTCGCCCGCGGCGTACACGCCGGGGTGCGCGGGCAGCGCGAGCGTCGGCTGCACCGTCACGAGCCCCGCGGCGTCGAGCACGCCCGCGCCGAGCGTCGCGATGAGGGCCGTGTTCGGGCGTGCGCCGAAGGCCGTGACCTGCCGTGGCAATGACAATGACACAGAATATATGTGATCAGAAGATGTGGGCAGGGAGAGGGGAGAAGGGGGGACGGCGTACCACAAGATCCGCGTCGAGCTCCTTGCCGCCCCGCGTCGTGACGCCGACCGCGCCAGGCTCCGGGAACGTATCAATCGAGTCCCCGAGGAGTATCTCGATCCCGCGGCCGCGTGCGCGGCCCTCGATGTCCCTGCGGAACCTGTCCGGGTACGTCGCGTTGAGCAGGAGCTTGTCGGCGTGCACGAGCGTCACTTTCGTGTTCTGCGAAGAATGGGAGAGGGTGGGCGCGTCAGCGGACGGGTGCTTGGCATGGAAACATGATGCATGATCGACGAGCGCCCGTAGTACCCGAAGCGACGACGACGTGCACGCGATAATCAACAACTGACAAGCGTTCGACATGCAGGCCGTATGTTTAGCAAAATTGGGATGCAGGGCAACTCGCCGAGTTACGAGACGCGTTATTGCCTCGGTAGTCGGTGTGCAAGCATCGGCGGCGCTCCGTACCCATTAGGAACAGACTGCGCGCCCTGATACAGGGCAGGACGGTACTCCATTCGTACGGTCGGCAGTGCCAAAACGCAGCGGACATCACGGGAACGTAGAGGCCTTCGAGGATGGAATAAAACGGGGAAGGGAACTCACAGGGTAGGCGTCTCTTATCTCCCCGGCGGTCTCTGCAAACGCAACGCGGTGAGTACGCGAATAGCACGCGGGCCCCGAGGGGTGCACTCACCGATGCCGACTGCGCCGCCGCCAACGATGACGACGTGCTTCGCCTTCGCATAGCGCGCGCGCCACTCGGCGATGGCGCTGCGGATCTCCTTGTCGTCGCCGCCGAACGCTGCGAGGGGGCCCGACCAGAGCGAGCCGGTCGCGAGGACGAGGGCCGCGTACGGGACGCGCTCGCCGTCTGCGAGCACGACGTCGCCGCCCTTGCCGGGTGCGCTCTCCTCGATGGCGGTGACGGTGCCGACGCGATGCGACACGCCGATAAGCTTGTCGTAGGGGACGAAGGCGAGGTCCTCGAGCTTGCCCTCGTCCGTGACGAGGATGCGGATGCCGGCGACGATGTGCACGAAGTACGGGTGGCTGGTGATGAGCACGGTGGTGTACTTGGAGGCGTCGAGGGTCTTTGCGAGCGACTTTGCGACGTTGAAGCCTGCGAAGCCACCGCCGACGATGACTACGTTTTTCTTGTCGTCGTTCTTCTTGGACATGCTGCGAAAGGGTGTAGGGTTGGGAGACAGGCTGTGGGAACTCGCAGCGACATCTTATATGGCTTCCTGTATACGGTCCTGGTGTCGATGGGTAAGTAGCATCAGGCGCGGGTAAGCAATATTGACCGAGTGCTTATTTTCGCGATTTATCATTGGCTGCGCTAGACTCATCCGGTATGTGTGATAACCCCAATGCGGACGATCGCCTTACATAATATCATATGGGATCGCGTTCTTGTTGACCGTTCCCCGACTTCTCGGTCTCCACCCACATGCACGGAAGTCAAGAACAGCATATGTCGTTCGTAGCACTGCCGCCAGCGCTGCTCGTCCTCGTCCACCTCCACCTGCTGGGCTTCCAGGCGGCGAGCGGCAAGAATTACGACGAGCACTTGTTCAACGCAGACGCGCACGGGGGCGGAGAGCGTGCTAAATTCATGGAAGAAATCACCTATTTTCTCGTGTCGAAGATCGAGGCCAGCATCGCGCGTGCAAAGAAGGTAAATGCACGGTTCGCTAGACCGCAGCACACCCACTCACGCGCACGCTGCAGGTGCTGCCCACGTACCCGTGCGCGCAGCCGTCCGACACGCTGGCGTTCCGCACCGCGCTCACGAAGTACATGGACACGCTCAAGCACGGCGCGCTCCACCCTCCCGCGCCCCCCGCGCAGAACGTGAACAAGCCCGCGGGCGACGCGAAGGCCCAGGCGAACGACGGCGCGCGGGCTCAGCCCGCCTCCAAATTGCGTCTGGCCTGGTGGTGGAAAGACGTCATCGTGCGCAAGTCCCTCCTGGAAGAATGCGCCGGCGAACGGCGCGTACCCCTCCCTAACTCACGCGCCCCGCGCGCGGCATGCTGAACGTGGCCTCCCCTGCAGGTTTCTCCGCCTCCTGCTGGCGCTGTCCACCCACGCCATCCTGGCGCGCACCGCGGACACGTCGCTCTGCCCATCCGAGGACAATACCCGGTCCGGCATATCAGTCAGCATTCCAGCTCCCTCTCCTCCGTCGATCCTCGTCTGACGCGCCCTTGTCTCAAATCCAGTCAGTCCTTGCGATACGGGCCTCTGCTTACGCATCCGCCCTCGCGTCCTTTCAGTCGACGCGTCTGTCTTGGGAACGCGCCGCAGCGCGGCTCGACCGTCGACAATCCGACTTGGCAGAGCTGCGAGTGCGTTGTTTCACTGCATATCTCAATGGGTGGGCTCGTGTCTGATATGAGGCGTTTGCTAGAAGCAGCTGGGGAACCCTGCAGGACCCGACGCAAAGTATGGCCATATCGCGTTAGACAGGCTCCTCGCCTTGCGCGACGCACGCGTCGAAGACCTCCTGGACGACAACGGCGGTGCAGAAGCGTTCTACGCACTACTGGACGCGGCAGGCGTGCGCCCGTCTACCCAGGCGGATGCACCATTCTCAGGCTCGGACGACAGACCTGCTACGACAGGCTTCGCCGTTGATGTGAGTGGTCTTTTGAACCGTCCAGATCATGACGATGTACTGAGCTCCTCCGATCAGACTACGTCCGCGCCTCTGCCTCCGCCGCCGCTGCCAATCGCGGCAGCGCACCACCCGAAGAAGCTGCGGAGCCTGTCGAAGCCTGTCGTCCGGCCTCTCGCCCCCTCGGGAGCCGTATCTTCAGATGGCGTCGGTGCGCCAGCCGTCGAGCTCATGGCGGACCGCGTTGCAGCAGAACTGCGGGTATCGCGGGCCTTGCGCGATGCCCTCGCGAGTGCTGAACGTCGTGGAGACGAGCTCGCAGCAGAATTGGACGCACGCGAAGCGGGCTCTCAGCCAGCTAACGACAGAAGCCCACCGGGACTCGACCTTGACTTGTGGGAACATCCAGCCCGGAAGAGAAGTCGCGGGCGTGTCGATAGGGTGCGTCCCTTGCATTGCCTTCTCTCTCCTTGTCTTGTCGTATCTTCCCTTGCCTTTCTTTGTCGTATCTAGTCTTCCCTTCCATGCATGCCTTGCCTCGCCCTCGCCACTAACGCGGACCGACAGACACGCGCCGCGCCGCGCATCTCCGTCGCGGAGAGGAACGTGCAGGCGCGCGTGGATCACATTCGCGCGGCCCTCAAGGCTGCCTTGCCACCCGTCCCAGAACCGAACGCGAATGCGCGGAGAGTACTGGTGCGGGAGCAGGAGCAGGCCCCTCCCACGCGCCTCCCCCAGGCTGCGAGACGCGTGGGAGGCGAGAAGGCCAAGCTGTCCGCACCTCTCTCGAAGGCGACAGCTGTGGCTGTGGCAAGCGGCAGCAATCCACCGCCGGCTCCTCGCCCGCGAAAGCCAGACGTCCGCGCACGCCGCTCCTCAGCGCGCAGCCGGGTGGCCTCTGCGGAGGTGTACAACGTTCGTACTATGCGCACCAGCTCCTTCCTCTGGTTGTTATCATCATCTGACGACAGCCCCCAGATCGCCGACACCGTCCTGCACGTCTCCGTCTCGTCTGAAGGCGACGCCCCCGTACATGGCGCACAGACGCCACAGCGAAAAGGTCGAGGCAAAGTCACGCAGGGCACACCTCTGAGGGCTCTCGCGCCCGCTTCGCTGCGCACGCCGCGGCTGACGCTCGACATGGCGCTCCCCAGGCGCAGCATGGCGGCGATGTGGGACAGCGACGACGACGACGACGACGCTAGCGAGGACGAGCAGGATGCCGAACGGAGCGTGTCTCTCGGCGACATCCTGTTGAAGGCGGACACGACACAGACCGCGATCGAGGTCATGGAGATGGGGGAAGATCTGGACGAGTTTGGGGAGGAAGACTGATTCTGACAAGCTGCCACAGTCCATCTCGGGGCCTGCGAAGAACTCGCACAGCGCGTCAGTCTCTCGTTGCAGCTCGTGCCCTCGTAGCGCCCTTCGAGATGTGCGCGAACAGTTCTCTGGTCACATTTGTTGTTGTAGGCGAATATAGGCTGGTTCCATACCACTATACCCGGCACGACTGTATACCTGAAGCGACAATGGGTGCTGAGCAGTTTGTAGTCACTAGTAGGTATGAGTCATGACATACGCTTACCCCGCGCAGCCATGGTAGGCATTGGTGACTGGCCACCAGAAAGCTCACAGTTCCAGACTCCAAACTCCACTGGTGACTGTATGGCTGCCATATTCTGTCACTCGGACTCACTCGAAGACTCCTACTAAGTTGTTAGAACTCAGAACTTAGTATACTCATCATGATTCACTTGAGAAGACGCCAAAAAAAAAGTTGTCCGGGACTCTCGGCAGGGCCTGGCCGGGAATTGAACCCGGGACCTCCTCCATATGGATCATCGATCAACCCTAAGAAGGAATCATACTACTAGACCACCAGGCCAACGTCTTACTGTGACTGCGGGTAGGGTTCGGTCTCCTAAGCTCGCTCGCCCGCGTTGGTCGCGCGCAGACTCGACATACCGCGCAGTCTGACAGGTAGTGGACTCTGACAAGATTGATAACGTATGAGCCCTCATCGTCACAGCTCAGAACAGAGAAGGGAGCCTGAGGGGTCGTTCGAAGGGTTCGCGAACCCAACGCGACGCTCGCCGAGATCAAAAGCAGTGTAGACACCCCGCAAGAAAGGATCGCCTACAATCCAAAAGTTCTCGTCGTCAGAATCAGAACCCTCCAGTTTGACGTTACCGTCAGCGATCACCGCCCCGACGCATCCAAACGCCTCCGCATCCAATCTCATCGCCGATATGTGCATCGCTTCCGGTAGGATGCTGAAGGCTTTCCCGCCAAAGGTGAGCGTCGTTTCAGGGGGCCGGACATTGCACGGGACGCGGTAGAGGCCATCACCGAGGTCTTCTGAACCTGGGTATTCGTCGTAGAATGCCTTTACATTAGTGGCATCGCCGACGATGAAGGGGCTGCCGGTGTCGATGATGGCCGGAATGGCACTGACTAAGGCCTTTCCGTGTACATGGATGGATTGGAGTTCAACTTGCCAGTAAGCCTATGCGAGAGAGTGTCAGGCGCTGGATACGACGTGTTCTGCGAGCCACGTACCGCGCTTACGACATTCGTCCATGTGAACTCGCGTCCATCACAGTTCATTTGGCTCAAGTCATCGAACGCCGGACGGCCACCCAGCCTAAAGCTGAATATCGGCTGATCCACCCTGCCCTGCTTCACCAGCGTCTCGAAGACGGTCGGCACTTCGTTCGCGGAGAGAACAGAGAATCCCATCCCCATTACACCATCGGACATGTAATTTGCGAGGCTAAGGTCTTCCGGATAACCCGTGGCGGCGGCGACAGTCTGCTCATGTGCCTGCAACGAACGGAACGGCTTATAATCAGGATACTATGCAAGCTCGAAGTGAGGGGACCAACCGGTAGTCTGCCAATGCTGACGACGTCGGTGAACTGGTCGGCAATAATCGAAGACTCGTTCATATACTCCAGGTCGAGGTCTTGGCTGATCCACCTGGACGTCAAGCTTGCCAAGGGATCGTATCGGTTGTGACCTTTGCAAGTGTCGCTTGGACAGGCAATACCCGGGACGAACCAGTCTGAGCTCCCGGTATCGAAAGCGACAGAGAATAACTGAGGCGGAGTGCCGATTGCGATGGTTCCACTCCAGAGCGCCATTCCCCTACGGTGCTCGTCCAAAATCACGGCACCCTTGCCGCGTTTCTGCAGGTTCGAGTGGCGAGCGTAGAAAGCGGCTGCGAGAGGATGCGGGCGCCCGGTGTTGGCTGCATACGCGGTGAATCTGCGATCATATTTTCTATACGCTATGTCAGGGACTACGGAAAACACAGACATTTTTATAATACAGCACTTACGCCACAATACGGGCAGCTTCCGCTTTGAGAGACTGCAACGTCATCGGAGACGTGGTTCCTCGTCTCTTGAGAGGGATTGATTTTCCGGTGGTGGGCGAAGGTTGAAAAGGCAACGACGAGACCGAGACGACGGCCAGCGAATACAGCAGGAGAGTGGATGAAAACTTCATATTGCGGGAATGGATAGGCTTGCTCAGCGAAAGCAATAAGACGTCACCCCTTAAATACGAAGCCGCAGGACAGAACGACCTATCGAGTAGGATAAAGACGTATGTGGCAGCAGCAATGCATCTTGTTCGTCTCGTGTCCCGGATGAAGCTTGATGAATCTAAACAGTCAATGACGTCGCGGCACGCAGCAAGTGCCGCGGTGTTTGAAGGTGCGGCTGTTACCAAACGCCGATACCGAGGCCCTGATACGAGAGTAATCCGAGTGAAAGGTCACGAACGTCATCGAAGTCGACGTTCGAGACATGGCACAGGAACGCTCTCTCCGAACTCGGAAAATGAATAAGTTTTGGGTCTGGCAGAGTGACAAGGCCGAAGGATGAAAGCAAACTTGATGGCGCGGACTTTGCTGTCAAAGACGGCAGGGATGTTGGAAGTAGAGCGCAGGGTACAGACGGACCAATGGAGCTGCTCAAAAAAAAACCCCTACCTAACGAGATACTAATTGCTGAGCAATGATAAGAGGGGACGCAGTCAGCGACGGGAGTGTTCCATGTGCATGCCTTCGATCCAATCCCTAGCACATCCGTAAGACAGAGATCGATTTGACCAGGAAAAAAAAATAATAAAAGAGCAGCTGACCTCTTCTAGCACGTCTCGTTGTAGTAGTATGCCATTGTGCATCCCTTGCATATACGAAGCGGGCCGTGCACATTTCGCTTGTGGCAGATACAGCCAGACAAATTGCAGTAGCAAAGCGACCGTCGTTTGACAGAGTGAGGTGAGATAGTGCAAGCTAGAAGAGGAAACAAATAGTTGGCCAATCCTCGAACGTCGTATCGCATAATGGGCCACTGAAAGGAAGATGGCCAAGCCAGGTGAGCACACTACTTTGGTACTTCCATGTGGCTTGCGGAGGATCGGTAACCCTGCTCAAGCTCGGCCTCGAAGTTTGCCATCGAGCTTCGCAAGAGGTGGCCAGGCGCTGCGTTTGCTACCTTCAGCGTCTTCCAAGAAACGAAGCATGCATAAGGCCTTCAGATGAGACGATGATAGTAGTAGCAAGAGCCTGAGATTGCGAATCTGAGGTCGTTGCACGTGGCGTGATATTGACTTTTTAGCGCCGCAGTCGTTTCTAAATTCTGACGGTGAACGAACACTACACATGGACTTTTCGAGTATCGCTCTTGAGGTCGGTTCTAAAACCATATATTTTCGTCTTCCCTGTTCATGGCCCACGTATCTTTTCTTGGCCTGATGCATCGCCTTGACGTATGTCAACCCATATTGCACGCGACGAGCAGTGTACGACTCGATGGCCACAGCAGCGCCATCGTCCCTTTCAGCCGCGATCAAGGCCGCGCACTTCAGACCGCAAGCCGCATAACCCTAGATTCGCCCTGAAACGTATGCTCAACTCGCCGGCCAGCCATTGCAACTTTGGCCTCCGAAAGGCCATGGCAGTTTGCGAAGAGTGGACCGCTGCACCGCGTGTGTTCAGATGGCATAAATAATGGCAGGCAGCGCTCCATACCCTCCATTCGCACATCCACACTCTGTATTATCATGATCGCGTCAACTCTCCCCAAGAACGTAGTTGTGCTCTTCATCGTGCTCCTGGCAACTACCGCGGCGTACGCCCGGCGTCATGAAGGCTGGCACACACCCGTGTGCTACGATCAGTGAGTACCATCCATGCTACCGTGTTGGAATATCTGCTCATCTCACACTTCTTCGACGTAGACAGGGGCAGGCAACGAAATGCCCTCCGGATAACTTCCCATATGACAAGGTCACTGGCGGTGTCATCGGTGGCAGTAAGTGTGCCTTTGCCACAAGCTAACGCACCACTAACAAAAATCATACTTTTCAGTGATCGGCACCATTGTCCTGACCTGTTGCTGGTGTGGGCATAGACATCGTAGGTCGCAAACGGTCACGGGCTACAGATTGAACGACCCTGAATCTGCTGGACGTGTGGTTGCTGCGGAACTCGCGCGGTTGCAATCCGGTGGTCAATTTCCGCTGGCTCACCTCTCATCTGGCGGTCCTCAGCGATACGGTGTCCCGCTTCTTGGCGCGCCCCTACAGAGCCAACTTTTGAATCAAGCGGCCCCTTCAGCAGAGCCTCCTCAGTATGCTACTCGCTTGGAGGACTCATTCAACCCCACCCTCGGAAGGACCGCCATGTACGGCTCTTGCACGAGCGTCCTAGAAATTCCACCGCCTATGTACTCACCGAAGCAAGTCTGATGACCGCCAGTCGTCTCGTGAGTCGCACGGACCATCGTTCGTGAAATCGTGTGGTCGCAACTCATGCTATGCCAGTCTTTCCTTTCCTCTGTTCGGACAATCATCATCATGTCATCCAAATAACTGTCTTTTCAACGTACCTACATATGCTACTATGCCAATATGCCACTCCAATATGCATCCCAATTTCTCTACGTTTTCCAACACTGCCGTGGGCTAACAAGCTTCCGAGCAGTACGCGGGAGGATCGGTTGTCTCGGTTGTCTGACATTGACTATGATCACCGCACGCAGTAGCATCGGCCTCTTCCCAACGAGCCTCTAGATCTCCGCCGAGAATGTCAGTGGTGGCCTGCACAAAGCTCCGTCTGCCCTCTACAACCCTTGACTCGACGAAGTTGTCGTGCACGGATGTCGTGTGCTGTGGGCTCCCGATATGCACGCGTTCGTCTATCCTCTTGCCGCGCAGGTTCAGCATCAGGCGCGAGACCATCAGACTCGCAATCCTATCGAGCAATTGAGCGTCAGCACACGTCAGCCATATATGTACCTAATTCCTTGTCACGTACATGTTGCTGAAGGTAGCGTTCACCGGCTTGAGGTCCGGCTGGACGAAAACAAGCTGTGTTAGTTCGATAAAACCGATACACATGCGACAAATGCTGACCGGAGCCACCTGCAGCAGATACTGTGGCTTTAGTGACAGATATGAGACAGACTAGGACGAGCTCACGTACCATCAAGAACGCCACAGTAACGACGTTCGCTGCACATATGGTCGCGAAATACATAATACCTGGCCGACATCATGAGCGATTGCATCACGGGCGCAAAAAAAGAGGCCATACCATCCCGCAAGATGAGACGAATGAGCGACAAACCTGTGCTACTTGCCATACCGCGGTACACGCTGGATACTCTGACTAGAGTGGCGACGAAAACGGCGTTATCTAGAGCCATAACTAGTCAGGAGAAGACATGCGGGTAGATCCACTAAGCAACTGACCGAAGATAAGCTCTGCGAACCACGTCCATGGGAACCGGTTTGCGCTGCTCAAAATTATCAGTAGAAAATTTATGGCAGATCATGGATTCTCACGATTGTCCCGTAAGGATGCAGCCGTCAAGACCTGCCGGCAATTGCATCGCGGCACCATTAGTGAAGGCCCACTGTGATAAGGAGTCGTACCAGTAAGCCTCACAATACTGGCGCAGAAGGTGAGGATACTCACGATCTTGAGTCCAACCTCAGCGAGTAATAGCACAGAGAATACACCAAGCACGATACGGCTTTTCGAATAGATTGCGTACAGCCGCGAGATGAAGACCGCTGTCACAGCAGTAGTCAGAACGGACGCTACGAGCGGATTCCCTGTCAATGTGCTTCCTTACTTCCGACGGCGATGTCTGTGATAGTCTTCAGGATTTCGGGATATAAAATGTAGCGATCGCAAACGGATGATGGCCATTTTCCGTGGAGAGCTGCACGTGTGTGATATTAGCACCACCAAGGAAAGCTATTTTCGGCATAGAAATACAACTCACAGACGGTGATTATAATGTACCCAAGCGCATTGACGTATCGGTTCTGAGTCCGGTGGCATTGTTAGAAGAGTAGAATACTTCGATATATCACGTACAATGAACCACAATACGGTGACACCAGAGAAGGGACGCTTCCATATTCTTTCCACTTCGTCGCTGAATGTAAGAATTATGTCATAGAACAGCATCACTAGAATTTCATCAGCAAGGGACGCGTGGGATCATGGTTTTTGACCTACCACACGCAGCGAGCGAATACATCTTGGTGGCCATCCTGTTATTCGAGGAAGTTGAGTACTCAAGACAAACTGCTCAACACGGGATAGCCTCTCACAGGTGGTCGGCAGTTTCAACGTAGTCCGCGGCGGTCGTTGCGAGAGCGATGTTCATTGTGAGCAGAGAGCAATGCGTGGGTGACACCTAACAAATGCAAACGAGGCTCACGAGGACTCATATATCGCGGCGTGGTTGTTACTGATGGTTAGTCTATACATCATCTGTCCTCCTTTCCGCGCAAGGATAGTAGCGAAAAACCCTGAGTTATTGATGGACTTCGTAAAACCAGGAGGCATCCAGATGACCGAGCGTCAAGACTTCCGGATATTGGGATACTCGGAAACTCGGATACTCGGATACTCGAATACTGTAATCGAGACGAAGTATGATGACAGCGGGTTATAGGTGTAGCAAGAGAACTGGCGGCCAAGGCAGGAAATCTGGAGCAAGCTGGCTGAATTACACGTATACACACTTACAGATGCGCGATTTCCGCGTACACTCAGCAACCGCCAAGCTTCAGAAGGATATCCTCATATCTTCATTTAGTAAGGCATTCTACTTAGAAGTTGCTGGAAAAGATCAACGCAGTGTCGACATCGAGAAAGGTTTTTACGTACCTTTGGAGGATGTGCCTATGGTGATGGTATCAGCTCTCTTCCTTCCATCTCGCCGCGCATAGATTAAAGTACGGACACGCATCGTAATCCGAGCTTCACGTAAGATGCAGGGGTAAATAGCGTGTGCAACGTGTAGTCTGAACCGTCGTGTCGCGAGGCTCGGCGACGAAATCAGGCTAGTGGGTTCGAGTATTGGCAGAGAGGCTGTCGTCGCAGCTTGCACAAAGGTGAGACGTAACGTGATCCAATACCATTGACGAGTGCTAGGTGCGAGTTGCTTGTGCCCGAAGTAGGGATGGTCAGAGATTGAATCGAAGCCGCGTCGGCGTCGTCGCCGACGAGCAAGACGCGTGGACAAATCGGGAAACCACGTGACACGTGAGACCCCGATCTCGGAGACGCCGCTCGACTTCGATCGGATGGACCTGAGAACAGGAAAAAGCTGGATCTTCCTACGCTGACTTTGCTATGCTCGTGCGCCGTTTATTCACGTAGTCAAGGTCGTACTGCGCGCTGGAGGGCACGCGCTTTCCCGATGTTGAACAACAGCAGTCCAGGCAACGCTTATTAGGTCATTTTGGCTTAGTGACGCCGCACTGCTTCGGATCAGCGCTTTCGATGCCCTTCAAACTTGCTCCCTACGACCACCCACCGGCCAACCATGGTCGGAAACTATACTTCTGAAGTTCTCGCAGAACCACAAGACTTACCATTCCATGGCGGCGATGTCTGGACGATTACCGCATGGATGGCGTCACTTGCAATCTGGTGCGCATGAAACGCCTTCGGCACGCCTCCGTCATGCTGATGGTGTCCCCGAAAGCTCGTTCCTTATTGCAGTGTACCAGATGTTGCGAGGTTGGCGCACATTAGGAGCCATAGATCCTAACTTTGCACATCACAGAAGGAATTGGACGCAAATGGTGATTCCACTGCAGTGATGTCTTCTCGCCCTACTAAGTGCATTTTATCCCCGCAGGCAGGCGTATTTTGGTATCTCGTTTCAAGTGTTGCTGTCATCCATGCAGTCTCACTAAATTACTCCTAAACAGTGTGTTTGAAGGCCTCTGGGTCGTTCTCACCATTCTCACGATGATCAAAACGCCCTACGAGCTTACTTTCGACGATGATGTACAAAAAATGGACAGGTCAGTGTTTAAGCAAATGCGCGTTACCCTTAATACAAATCTCTTCATAGAACACTCCCGGTAAGCTTTCAGGCCACAACTCTGGCCGTTGAATAGACGTTCTTACTATGACTACGCGTACGACAGGCTTCGCTTCTGGGAACGGTAATCTTCCCATACCTATCCCACCTGAAACGTTCTCATGGAACACATGGTTACAGACCACCATCATATACTGTTGTCAGTGCATCTGCGCAATGGTTCTCTTGTCGACCGCTGTAGGTAAGTATTTTGTACATATGACGTCTGTGACCTCATGGCACGTATTTCATCAACAGGAAGAAAGCGCAGTGTCATTCCAGGCCTAATTTATGTGAGGGGCATCATTGTGTCGCACTTATTCGATCTGTGGAGCTGAATTCACTTGTACAGGGCGTGACAATAACCTGGACTTTCCGTACGTACTCATCCGTCCCCGTCTGTGTCTAGCTGATTCAAGTCAATGCCGTTCAGTACTATCAATATGTACGTACAGCCGACCGTGTCAGTCACTAAACTTAATGAATCTGCTCCAGACCTGAGGTAAGGCATGCCACAATTTTGTTCCGGGCCTAGGTCTAATGACCGTCGTGCTAGTATCACAGATCCTAAGCCTGAGGGTGTAGACGAAAACATCCGCACGATCGGGTCCTACATGGCGGTAAGCACAGAGCTGCCCATGCCCATGTCATGAATGTTGTCATACCTGACACCTGACACCTCGAAATTTCGGCAGAATGTTGTATGGACTATGCTACTGATGCAGCTGGATGACGTGATCTTCACTGCGGTGACATGTTATATCTACGCATACGCGTCCGCCACCGATACGTGCGTAGTATACGTTTCTTCCTTGTAAGAACCTGCTGATTGTGTTGCTGGCTATTTAGAGAAGCGCAGCGAGATACGAAGCTGACCTGGCGAGTGGTGTGGTTCGCCACACTCATTAGGTATGCCGAGTTCATAGCGCGCCGGACATCTCAAATATCTGCTATTTTTTCCAGGCTCATCCCATATCTGCTCCCTGTATTTCACGTGCGTCCCACCACTTAGTTTTATCACTCGCATACTAATGCCCACTCAGATTCGCTATAACGCTGTCTTCCTATCTATGTGGCGCGTCGCGGCATATCAATTTGTCGGACACTGTAGGCATCTTATCTATCCACCACTATCAGTGTCCGAGCGTGCTGAAATCGTCTCTTGCCAGTGTATCTACCATTCATTTTCTACTGGTCAGTATCTCCCTTTATCCTTGGCCAGAGTTTCCTTCACGTCTGCTTACGATCTTTCGCAGCACGAGTAACGCCGTCTTGGAAGGCTACCGGCAGAAGAGACTCAGCTTTTTCTACTGAGAATCGATCTTGTATATTACTGCCCGGACGGGAACCAATCTATCCATAGTATCTTTGGGCCTTCTTGGGCTGCAGGTGGCATGCAGCACGCTGCAGCTCGTGTAGCACGGAAAAAGGAAGTGCACTTGCTTTGAATCCTAACACGAACAAACAATGAGGCGCTAAATCTATAATACGCATTCTTTGTCCCCGCTTGCACTCCTACCGCCATGTACACACAAAAAGTCCGCTCCAAATAGAGGTTTTTGAGATGTACGATGGTGCGGTAGCTACCTAGAGTCGCGTATCAAGCCTCGATGGCGAAATGGGGGCTGGTTTGACCCCAAGCTGCGACTAAATAAGGTTTTACATTAGACGGAGCGAGAGCTGCAGGACATCGCACACGTACGCTCGACGAAGTAGGAGCCTGCGTCAACCTCGGGGACCACAAAGGAGACGCTCCCAACGTGGGCGTCGAAGTCGGTAGCGAGAGTCAGCACATAGTTCGCGGAGCCGTAGGACGAGGTGTTGTACAGTGCGACGTATGGCAGCACATCGGGGCCGTCAGGGACCTTGGACGCGTCCCTGTTAGATGAGAATTAATCGACCGGGGCCCGAAATAAGAGTGATTGTATGCCTACCACGTCACGGAGCCTTCCTGGCCGATGACCCAGACAGTGGACACGTCGGGCGTCACGACAGCAGGGGTGTATAAGGCACGATCCCGGAGGTTGGGGGATGCGGGCATGCCAGCTGCGGTCATAGAGAAACCGAGGGCGAAGAGGACAGGAAGAGTGAAGGAAATCATGTTGTTCGAGGTGCTGGAGTGAGCAATGAACTGGCGGGGTCTCCTTCATCCTAGCGTCCAACTTATATACTCAGAGCATACCTGAGAACGGCGACTCATGTCCGATTGTCCCTCGAATCGAGGGTGTTCGCTTCTCCTCCCTGACACGATTTTACGTCGAGGCAAGCAATATATCTCCTTTGAGAAAGTGTTAGCCGATAATACATCGTGCAAGTGCGACGTACCGATGGCTCAGAGCCCCAAACTATCGAGGCCAGACTTTTGGGCACCTATACACCTGCGTATGTCAGGATGCCCATATTATTATGGCTGCAGCAATTGGATCGCGCAGTACTGTAAGCTCAATTTTCGTTATACCCTCTCGGCGACAACTGCCCTTCTTGGACCCCTCTTCCTGACAGAAGACCGGCGATAGCCTACTCCCGGTCATTGTCCAAGTCGCCGATACTAGCTCGGGCATCGATACGGCGTACTAGAACAGAGAGCTGTCAGTCTGTAAGCGGACGCGACGTCACGGGCACAGTCGACCGAGGCTGCAACGCTTTACAAAATACACCAATAGAAATACATATTGTCAGCACAAGCAAATAGGACGGTAAGTGTCGTGTGCATGTCCTATAGAGCAGCCCGGCATGTGGCACGGGGAGAGGGCAGAGAGGGGGTAGGGTCGAGCACGATACATCATACGCAAGACGAGACAGGACAGGGACGTTAGGGCTCCTAGAGATATTAAATAGATACAATCAGAACGGGTAACAACAAAGCAAAAACCAAAGCAGCCATTAGAAGCCCAGAGTCTACCGTGGCATCTTGAGCATTAATTTGTCTTTGCATCCGCCCCGCGGTGCGGACACTTCAGCCAACGCGTCTGCATTGCATGCTCCACCTCATGGATCAACATCCATCTTCGTGGTCGCACCCACAGAGTCTTCCCGCGCTGCAGAATACATGTTTCGACGCATTTCACTGTCACTTTCCCGGTCGCGATCGTCAGCGCGCGCGCCCTCCCCGTCCGACGGCAAACCAACCGCGGTTGAACGGGGCGTCGCGTACCGCCCGTTGGTACTGATCGAGAGAGCATCCATGTCTCGCGTAGCATCACGAGACAATGGACCATCGCTGGAGAGTTCCCCGGGGAAGACGGGCGGATAGTTTGGATTATGGCTGTAGGTGTGAGGGTGATGATGGTGGTGGTGCGGGCGGTTGTGGTGGAATGTAGGGCCGTAGAGGGATGGGTCGATGGGTGGCAGAGTCAGCTGTGCGAAGGGAGATTCCGGCGAATGTGCGCGACTAGAGCCGGGAGTAATTATTGGAGGAAGTGGTTCCCGGTATGACTCCAGCGCGGAGGGAGGGGGAAGGGTAGGTGGCGGGGATGTGGCGGAGCTTTGGCGCTGCAGGCCTACTATACGAAGTCGTTCGACCCACCTGCAGAAGACATGTGTCAGTACTCAAGCATATCGACACACTAATTCCACGTACGCATCGGCCTTGTCCAAGCTCTCTTTGAACACGGCGGTCACAGCTCGAAGCATATCCAGACTTTCTGTCGCTAGGGTGAGAATCTTCTGCGCGGCCTGTGTAGCTGCACCAGTTGTGGCGACGGATGCACCATTCGCTTGTCTAGCGTGACTGCGTCCATGAGTCCTCAACGATGACGGTGAAGATGCTCTCGACGCCGGACGAGAGCGTGACGAGGGCCCCGCCTCGCCAGGACCATAGCTGTAGGGAGCACTCGCTGCAGTGCGACCCCTGGCCCGTCCATTCTCTTTGATGCCCTTCAATTCAACGGTACCGTTTGCATTGGTATTGGCGGTGGCGAAGGTGTTCGCCGCGGCGTGCTGCCACCGTTGAGGAAGAGTAAGGATAAACGACCTCACACGGGCACGCGCTGGCTCGGGCAATGCGCCGCCAGCATACTTTGACACTACGTCGACGACCTGACGAATGGTGTCCACGACGTCACGACGTATCGACGTGAGCATCTGAAGTTGCTCCTCCGCCACAGACGTCGGCGACGCGGATGACGGTGATGGCGGGTCTTGCATTGACGCGATGAAGTCGCGCAACTTGAGGATTTGCTGGTCAATCTGATTCGTTGCATACTGTGGGGTAACATTGTGGGGTAAATAGGAGGCGCAGTCACACGAGAGTGGTACGACGCACCTGTAGCCACTGCAGACAGTACTTCAGTCGCCGCATGCTCTCCTCGCTCACAGCCGCACCAATACCTCCAGCCTCGAGCAACACGGCTTGCCAACGACTCCGCTGGACCACCTGCTGCTGATTGTCCAGCGCAGTATCTTCTTGCCGCGGTGTTGGCGTGCGGCTATGCGTTTCTGAATCACGGTCTGTATAGGAACCAATTCGCGACCGATCCATCAGGCTGAAGTCTAGGATTCTTTCAAGCGTACTCACCTTCACCACGACTCATATTCACATCCTCGTCCCGGTCCCCATACGCATCTGCACCGTCTTCGCGTACACGCCCCCGTGTCATTGACATGTCCCTCAACGCAGACGTCCATCCCCGCCCAGCCCGCGAGGGCGAGTCCTCGCGTCCGCGATCTCGCTCTCGTGACGCGCCCGCTTCGGGGCTCGAGCGCCGTCGACTGTAGCTGCCGAACTGATCGACTCGCCCGTGAGATTGCGCGAGCATGTGCATGCATTTCACGTTGCTCACCCTGTCCAGCTGTCTGCAAGCGAACTCATCCAGCTGATTGACAGGCAGTCTGTCGATGACGGGTCGTGATATTGTCTTGACTGACGACTCCATCATCTCTGCGCCATACTGCCAGCGAACGTACAGGTCAGCATTCGAGGCACAAGCTGAAAATCTGCCGACGCACCTTGACCACTCTCGAGCTGGCCTTGCCATGCTCATACGCGCGCAAAGCGGTGTTCACGATGGGGAAGTGTGACACGCGCGACACAAAGTCTGGGGAATCCTCTTCGAGAAGTGAGGGGGAACTTGATCTTGAGGTAATTGTCAACGCTGGCGTCGTCTGGAATGCTGCATCCCCATGTTAGAGACCTGCCAGGGAACAAAGAAGATAAACGTGAGAACACTGACAGGCTGAAGGTGAAGCGTGGCCACTGTTCCTCATGTCGCCGAGGGCGCGGACCGCGATACGAACGGACTCCTCGCGGTCATCGAGAGCAGGATGCTCGAGGATGTCGTCCATAACGACGAGGAGGGTGTGATAGGGATGGTGAGCGTCGAGGTCTGAGAGTGCGAGACCTCTTTCAGTTTCTGCCTCTATTTGTCTCTTTCACGTGAATTTCTGATCCACATGCTTTCGCAATATTACACATTTTCGCCGTTCCTTATCTCCGTGTTTCCTTTCAACATACGCAGAGAAGACGTGCGAATTACCGAAGAAACAGATTTTTTTTTCTGGTGAAAAGTCGCAGACGGAGAGGAGGCAGGCTCCGCGAGGAATTGTGGAAGAATTATATTCAGCATTTTCTCGCACGGTGAGCAATCAATATTTGATCGGATCTTATCTAATCAGATACCTGGCCCCCAACCCAAGTGAATCTCAAAATCTCAGCCGCCCAAGCGTTCTGGCTCCTCTCACCGGTCCCTGTGCGCGAGTGTCAGGTCTGGGGAGCATATGGCATTCGCGACAATAACCGGAGAGGGCGCTCCTCACAGCCCATACAACATACGCAAACCATAGTAGTACCGAAGCAATAACAACATAGCATACAAAAAGTCAGGAGCATACCCTGACCCCGGTTATCGGCCGCTCATAACCAACACATGTAAAATACGTACATACAATACGACCCGATAGAGTCCCGACCACTGTTCGCCCAGCAGTGCCAAGAAGAGAAGGCCGTATGGGGCCAATAAAAGCGATTATAGGTTAAGGCGCCGATAATGGACGGCTGAAGCGTAGGAGAGTCGAGGTGCGACGATTAATTGAGATGTGATCCGCGCGAGTACGTCGCTGGAGACGTGTGTTTATTTGCTGACGGATGCAGCACCTTCAGCAGGGGCGACAGCCCACACGCTTTGGCCGCTTTGACTGCTGGAGGACCTCTCGACGCGCGAGATAGGGACCGCCGGCGCGGCCTGCGGTTGTTGAGGCGCAGAGTGCTGCGGCGAATGCTGGGACGACGATGGTGGCGGAGGCGCAGAAGCTCGCATATCGTCGATGCCACGTCGCAGGCCCACCATCATCCGCTCTGTCCTATCCAGCAGCTCCTGCAGCCTCCGCTTCTCGTCGTTGAGATCGGAGTAGTGCCTCTCCAAATCGAGCAGAGTTGGAACAGCCGGGGCATCTGCCGACGCACCCGACGGTGCATTCTGCAGGTGAGATGGCAGGTAGAACGACGGTGCTGGTTGATGATGGGGCGGGGTATACGAGTGGGTAGCAAGACTATGGGGAGGCGGAAGCTGCACGTAACCGCTCGATGAGCTGGCGTTGACGCCTGGACCCGCCAAGGGTGAATGCGTCCTGCTCGGCGCACCACCAACATAGCCGGCTGCTGCAGAGCCAGCACGAACGTAGCTTGGAGGCGCGCCTCCGAGCTCCCTGAGGGCAGCCGCCGCCGTCTCGCCGATT
>ALYI01004450.1:0-29663 GCA_001969225.1 Ceriporiopsis andreanae CBS 279.92 | reverse complement strand
CAAAATAATTCCCACGCATTGGGGAAATTGGGGGCGGGAGCACACGACCCACGCCAGGAATCATGTAGAAAGGACGATTCATTCGTAACCTCATAAATCGTAATTGTTGGCTGCACGAGGCATAAGACGAAGCTGGAGATTGGTGGGTGGACGAGCACACGACTTCGACGAGGTTACCGAAAAGGACGCGAAGTGGGAGGAGAGCTTTGGGGGGACAACCGGGCCAGGGAGGTACGCTTTTATAGTTGGCGACTATCATCGCGGTTCGGATTTCAACTTCGATCTCGCTGGTGGCGATGTCGTGGTGACAGAGTGAGTGCAGTGCCTATACTAATTACTTGGCTTAGACCTAGGTGGAAGCGGCGCAAAAACGAAGTCGGGTCGTGATGTCCAAACACGTCCCAGAACTCCTCGTCCCAGACTTAGTGTGTAATATGTGGCCAGTCTTAGGCATAGACTCGAAGAAAGCAGGCTGGTGTTTATCTTTGTTAGGTTCAAAAACCACTCGATTCCCTTTTATGCGTGTTTGGCGCTGTTTAGGCGCGGCGTTTCAGCGGTCGTGGGCGCTCCCTCACGTCTTGTAAAGATTCGTCCACCTACAAGAAGCCATATTCGATGCAGGACCGTGACGACAGCCCGCCGAACAAGCGTCAGCGAACGGAGCTGGACGACAGTCCGCTACTCTACAAACACAACACCTTTTCATTCGACGACGGAAACATCGTGCTCGTCGCTGAGAACACGTATTTCTGCGTACACAAGTCCTTGATCGCACTCAATTCTGCAGTCTTACGGGATATGCTTTCAATGCCCCAGCCATTTCCGCTGGTAGACAAAGGGGAAATGATTGAGGATTGTCCTGTGGTTCGCCTGTCAGGCGACAAAGCGGCCGAAATCGCCGAGTTCCTCGGCCTCGTCTACAACGGATTTCAGCGGCACATCACGTTATTCTTATTCCTGAACTGAATTAACTCATTGGAAGGCTTTGCAGGCACGTCAACCTCACGAGAACCCTACCGTTTTCTCTTGCGAGAACTATGGTTCATCTGGGCTGCAAATATGAGATGGAAGAGATCCGTTCCGACGGTGTTGCGAAGCTGCTTTCCATCCTCCTTACCGGACTTCCACGCGAACATATCAGAAACGTCAAGAAACTCCGCGTCGTAACGCCGACCTCCGGGTGATGTCGGCAGGGGCAGTGAGCGAGCGTAAGACTGGTGCTTCGACTAGCATGAGTCTTACTCTCGATACTGCGTAGCAAGAGGCACCCGAAAAGTGAATGTCGGATGCGTCTCAAACTCTTGACAGAACTTGTCAAGGAGAACGTGGTGGCGAGACCCGCTCAAACCTGTTGTTCCCAAAACCCAGACATGTCAAAGTCGAGAGTGAAGGGCCAGGTTATGTAAGGAATATGTTTCTGAGATACGCCATCACCTGCGATGAAATGAGGGTGAAAAAACGCCGAAATGGCAGAACTGATGCGCCCATATCTGGTTTCGACCAAACGGCGGGCAGGACACGTCGTTTGGCGCCCAAATACTTCGTTCTAACCTCCACGACGACAGGGACACCCCCCGTATTTCCCCTCTGAACTGTGTCTGGAATGGGTGTGGACTTCCATCCTTTCCCTACAGATGCCCCTCCGATAAAGTTTGAACCCAACCGGGTCCAAAAATGTCACTATCTGCGATGCAGCTCGTTGGACACGTCCAAGAGTGGGTTACGAAGATGCGAGCGTTGCAATCTAGTCAGATACTGCGTGAGTACTTTATTATTTATACTGGCATGCTAAATGACATGTCGACCATTTCGCGGAGTCCACGACTTGCCAACAAAGTGACTGGGACGACCATCGCATATGGTGCAGCACACACAGATCGAACAAGGACGAGCCAGAACAAGATTGGCGGCAGCTGCATCACCGTCTTCCTCGCTGGAACGCCCTTTATACCAAAGCTCTTGCTAGTATACTCGCTCTCGCCTTCCCTCACTCGCTCGACACGACGGCCATCCATTTATTCCTCGTGTTCTACCCGCAGAACGAACTGGCGACTTGCATGAAAGTGGAGCGCATCACCAAAATGAGCCTCATTGATTCTGAAGGCAACGTCAGGGCACGATTTGCGGAGGCTCGACGTAGAGCTTATGAACAGCTTACATCACTACATCCGGAAGCATCGTTTGATGTGGGCCTCGTCCTCCTTTCTATCAGGCATGACGCCACCAGTAATTACGAGACAACATATCCTCTGTATCTTCGTGTCCCCCGGGATGGACGAGGTAAACTGAGCCCGTGTCCATACTGGGAGGAGTATCTCGCTATCCTAGCCTATCCAGCTACATACGGGGCGCGACCCAGACGAGCGCACTCGAAGCGAATGGCTTAGCGAGGCCGAAAGGCTCCGGTCCCAGCACCCACATGCTTTAGACGACAACTGGGATTCGGATTGGTATCCAAAGGCTCTAGACGACAACGCGGGTACTTACATCATCTTCATTGTGGTGGTAAAACACTGACTTTGGTCTTCAGTTGCCGCCCTCCTCACGGAAGTGCCTACCTACTCGCTGAGCGACATCTTTTATAAGGTCCGTTCTCCATGGAGAGATGTCAGCAGGCGGCTGCGTGGCATTCAACAAGTAGCTGCCATTGACCAGCTGAAAGCTATGATCGAGACAGTCGAGAATGGTACCGACATGGAACGCATTACGACTGGCGTGTTCGCGCTCAAGGGTACGGGTCCTGCCAAACCCAAAACACCCTCGTCACAGATCGAGATGGCGTTAGACTGTCTTTACTGGGAGTTGATCGAATGCTTCTTCGTTAGTCGTGATGCTTCCTCGAACGGGTATCAATACTAACACAAACCATCCGCCACCAGGCATCTAATCCGATCCGCATGGCAGAAGCTGAGCCGTATCTGCGAAAGTATCTGAAGCTCGAGCATAGCAAGCGAGCTGCTGAGGAACGTAGCGATCCTTTGGAATTCCTCCCTGGTGCACTGTCGTGTATTCCTGGGAAGCACGAGGAGGCGCTCCACTTGTTCGCACAACTCAAGAACAGGATAATGTCGCAAGGAGAGATCAACAACTTATTCATGTGGACTGAGGGCAGCATCGCCCGTATGCTCCGCAGACTCGGACGGGCGAAGGAGGCCCAAGAAAGGGAGGATCAGATAGTGTAGGACATCGTTTGCAACCGCGCAAACATCAACTGACTTTCTGTCTAGAGAAAAAATTGTGCTTGGCTGGACTAGGCCATCTACACCTCGACCCATTATTTCAGATACCGCGAACCCTGGTGGAAAGAATTATATACTGGAACATCCGAAGGTCATCGCCCGTTATCGCCATGTCACCGAAATTCCTGGGCGTGCCCCCGACCATGGCCAACTGCTTATGAAAAATGAGGACCGGGAAATTATGATGACCATTGAAACCCCTCTTGCATGACCGCTTTCTCCGCCTTGGGTGCACCACAATGTTCACAAAACTTGTATGGCATTGGCTACGCGATCTTCACGCTAGCCCGCGCGGTGTCTAGATCCCCACGCGAAGGACTGCCTTCAAATGGACGGACAATCGTTACTATGTTGACTGTAGGCAAGGCTTGTTTACAGTGCGCTTCTATATACCCGCGTACAAGATTATGGCGAGTATTATGCGACGAGCCTCAACGCGTAGGCGCGTGCGGTGGCGAGGACGAGGCCCAGCGCGAATCTGAACGCCCTCCAGGACGCCAGCTTGGAAGCTGAGGGGCAATCGAAATCGGAAGAATGTGGTGCACATTCGACTTGCTCAGCGCGTCCCTGCTTTTGGCGGGTACCTGTGGCGGCGCTGAGCACTCGTGTTTCGAGCGACACTCTATTGTGCTGCGTCGTCCTGACTAGATCCAAACAGCTCCAGCGTGTTTTGCTTCAAGCAGGCCCGAACTCGTGTCTGACCTTTGTACGCCATCAGCAATGAGAGGAGGGAGGCCGGTGTCGAAACCTATGTAGAGGCGGAAAGCTGGTGATCTAGACGTCCGCTTCTGGCTGCGCGGCGGGATCTGTGCATAGTTGAACGCACCGTCTAGCGCCCAAACACCTTTCACTCACGCGACGACGACAACGCGCTCTCCCTCGTGTTGTCTCTCCGAAACTCGTTGTGTTGTGGTTTTTAATGGACCTCGATGTGCAGCCCTTTCCCATAAACGCGCCTTTGATAAAACTCGAGGCCAAGTGGGTCACAAAATGTCATTATGTACTCTGCGGCTCACACCTCGCATCCAAACAATCACGATCAAGCGAGCTACGAAGATGCAAACGATGCAATCTTGCCAGATATTGTGTGAGGATTTTTTCGCTTCTACACACGGCGTAACTGATATAGTGTTTCTTCCTAGTCCTCAGCTTGCCAACGAAACGACTGGGAGGCTCATCGAATCTGGTGCGGTACGCACCGGGCGAACAAGGAGGGACCAGAAGAAGACTGGAGAACCCTTCACCACATATACACTAGGGCCCTCACTCACGCGCTCTCCGTCGCCTTCCCGAACTCCCTCGACACGACAGCTATCCACTTGTTCCTCGCGTTCTATCCAGACAACGATCTCGCGAACTGCATGAGAGCTGAGCGCATTACCAAGATGAGTCTTTCTGATTGCGGCGGCAACGTCAGGGCACGATTTTCCGAGGCCCGACGCGAGACCGAGGAGCGGCTGCGATCGATGCGTACGAATGCATCGTTTGATGTTGGCCTCGTCCTTCTTTCCATCAGGCATGATGGCACGAGCAATTACGAGACAACATATCCTCTATATCTCGAGGTCCGTCGGAATAAGAAGGCTAAGCTGGGGCCTATGTCGTGTTGGGAGGAGTATCTCGCCCTTCAATTGCACACCGGGTGCGATCCAGACGAGCGCACTCAACGCCACTGGCTTCGCACAGCCAAAACATGGCGTTCTCAAAATCCCACCGCCCTTGACAACAACTGGGATACTGATTGGTACCCAAAGGCCCTCGACGACGATGCTAGTGCGTACTTCCGTGCTTGATTCCGCAACACGTTACTAAGACTACTTTGTTCCGTAGTCGCAGTTCAGCTGGCCGACGTGCCCACCTACACTCTTAACGACATATTCCACAAGGTTCGGTCTCCCTGGAGAGACGTCTCGAGGCAGTTGCGCGGCATCCAGCAGGTAGCCGTCGTCGACCAATTGAAAGCCATGATCGAGACAGTCGAGAATGGTACAGACGAGGAGCGGGACGCTATTGGCGTGTTCGCGCTTGAAAACACAGACTCTGCTGATCCGGAGGCACGTCCATCACCAAATGAAATGGCATTGGACTGCCTCTACTGGGAGTTGATTGAATCACTCTTTGTTAGTCGTGCTCCGTTCACTTAATGGCCGTGATCGCACACTGACACAAACATCCCCTCACCAGGCATCGGAGCCCATCCGCATTGTCGAGGCTGAGCCGTATCTGCGCAAATACATGAAGCTCCCCAGAACGCGAGCCGCCGAAGAATTGACCGATCCCGCCGTCTTTCTTGCGGCCGCGCTGTCGTGCATGCCGGGACACCACGAGGAGGCGCTCAGCTTGTTCACAGAGTCCACGTTCGACATCCATGCCCAGGGAAGGCACATAGACAAGGCGATACAATGGACGGACGCCAGCATCACACGGATGCTTCGCCGGCTCGGACGAGTCGAGGAGGCCAAAGAGAGAGAAGAAAAGCTAGTGTCAGTGCCATTGATTGCATGTCGCGAATATAAACAAACTGACTTGCTCGTCAGGGAGTACATCATGGCAAGTCATGCTCGCCCAGGCGCATTTCGCGGCGTACTCTGCGATTCTGCGAACCCTGGAGGGAAGAACTACCTGTTAGAGCACCCGAGAGTCGTCGCGAAGTGGCGCCGTATCACCGAGGCGCCGGGCAGCACACCGGTACGGGCTCACATGCTCCTCACGGGCAGCAATGGACAGCAGTACATCGCAAGCTACGACGGGTTGCCTCTCAGATAGTCACTGCAATACACTGTCGAACGCGACACATAAGTCGGCAATACGAATGGAAATGCACTTTTTTGACCAATAGGTGCTGTCTAGGTTGTTACGCTACACTATATACCGAACAAGGCGTGTCCGAAGAGAAGGTGGATAGGATGTCTAGTGTGATTAATATATGTCCAGGGATCCAAGTCCGTTCGTAGTTCGGATACATGTCGACGATAGGCTGGGATACAGTGTCAACAGTCCGCGTCCATGCTCCTAATTATACACATAATTCGAAACGCTTCACGCGAAGTAGCGCGCGGCGACACCGACGACGAGAAGCGTGAAGCTGAGCGCCTTCCACGATGACATCTTGGAAGATGGCGAGGCGGCGGACGCTTGCGAGAACGTCGCGCATGTCTTGCCAGACTTGCCGAGCGCGTCTTGAGTGATGAGGACCTGTGGCGCGTAGGCAAAAGGCATTAGTAACCAATCTCTGCCTGACAAACACGCAAACCACTGACCATCGGCGCACCATCCGTGCTCTTCGCCTCCACACTGCCATCGCTTCCCGCCGTCAGCGCAGCGCAACTCAACACATCCACCAGCTTCTCGTTCGGCTGGAAGCCCGCGTTCGTCACAGTCCACTGCGGCGTGCTCCCCTGGCCGCCGTTCGACAGCAGCGTCAGGAGTGGCGGCTTCGACACGACGAGCGCGCCCTCCGTTGCCTGCAAGAACTTAGCTGACGTGGTGTAGAAGGACGGGTTCGCGGCGGCGGCGGCCTTGCGCGCGTTGTTCAAGATCTGCACGTGCTGCACGAGCGGCTTTGACTGGTCGTAGCCGGACAGCCACAGTCTGAAAATCGCCGCGCGTTACTCAAAGAAAAGAAGGCGCAAAAGAGGGGTGCTTACGCTTCGCGGTTGGCGGGGTCGTTGCCGCCGGTGTAGCCTTGTTCCTGGCCGTAGTATATAATGGGAACGCCGTCACCAACGAACACCCAAGTCATCGCGTTCTTCACCAACTAGGGACGCGTTGTCAGGAGCGTATCAGCTATTTTTAGCATTAATGCTTACTGCCTGGTCCTGCGTGAGGCTCTGGAACCGGGGCTGATCGTGGTTCTCGAGGAACGCGCCGGTTTGGAAAACGCCGTTCTTGTACGCCGCCTGGGATGCTTGAACCGTCGCCGCGAGCATGGACATGTTGCCCTGGGGGTTGATGAAGCTGGACGTGAGCGGGAACCAGTCGGGGTAATCGAGGACAGCATCGATTTGCTCTACAGGGTTTATTAGAAATTTATCTCGATATATAAGAAAGTTGACTCACGTGTGTAGGGACCAACGTAGGACGTCTCATTGTGCAAGACCTCGCCGATAGTGTATACGCCGGCGGCCTTGGCAAAGCCGGGCCAGAAGTCCTTGCGAATATGCTTGACGGTGTCGATACGCACGCCGTCGATCGAGTAGTTGCCCACTAGACCCGTAATCCACGTATTCCACGTGTCGACGAGTGTCTGGTCTTCCGTGTTGATGTCAGGCAGCGGCACGTTCGAATCACCGAGCCAGCCCTGCTCGACGGCGGTCTGGTTGTCGTTGTAGTCCGCCGCCTGAATGAACGTCTCGTTGTGGAACGACGTCTGGGCGTTGAACGGCGCGGGGTAGCTCGCATAGTTCGGCGGGTTCGACGCGCTCGCGAAGTGGTTGATGACGACGTCGACCATCAGGTACATCTTGCGGTCGTGCAACGCCTTCGCGAGCGCCTTGAGGTCGTCCGCGCTCCCGAAGTGATCGTTGAGCGCGTTGATGTTCTGCGTCCAGTACCCGTGGAACGCCTCGCCGTACGACGAGTTCCCCTGGATGTTCTCAACGACGGGCGAGATCCATACCGCGTCGAAGCCCATGTTTTGGATGTAGTCGAGCTTGTTCGTTACACCCTTCCAGGTGCCGCCACAGTAGAGGCGGTTCGCGGTGTCGCATGCGGGACTGCTCCCGTCCGGCGTCGCGAACCTGTCGGTAACAAGCTGGTAGATACTGCGGCTCTGCCAGTCGCTGGCAGAAGCTGCAAAGGCCGGAGCGGCCAGGAGCAGCGAAACAAGAAGTCGCGAGAGAGACAGGTTGAACATGGTGGGCGTCGAAGAGAGTGTGTGTCGTGAAGCGAACGTTGAAATGAACGAACGGAAGACTATGACGGGGAGAGAACGCCGGAGGACCGTCAAGGTCGAGGAGGCCGCGTGTTTGGCGAGGTCGTGGTGGTGGTAGGAGAGAAAGAGAAACGAGGGCTGGAAAAGCCGACGACGGCGAAAGATCAACAAGCCGCTATCGGGGTTCAGAAACCTGACGGTGCCGACTGCCCGGCATCGCTCAAGATCGACAGGCACTTTCCTCCGCCGTGCAGAAACAGGCGCGCACGGCTTGACCAGCCAGCATGACAGAAAGGCCGCCGCATACATCCAGCTTGTCGGCCCTTTTCGTCGCGAGGGAGGGCGAATGTGAGCACAGTAAACTCGGGTATCGGGCTCAGGCGCATACAGGCGCCTGAAAACGGGGCACTGTACGTCACTACTGCGAACAGAATGCTGAGTACGTCTGGCATAGTAAAATCAGTGCAAACACTCGCCGCGAGCATTTCAGGCTGCTGCATAGGCAGCTTCCAGGTCCGACATGCGTTGATACAGGACGTCCTGGACCTTCACTTGCCTTTGCGTGGGCGCACTGCATTGGTGATCGCCCAGGCACACCGGCGGAAAGCACCCCGCCCTAAGAGTGTGAATAACGCTTCATTCTCTCGAATATCCTTGTCGGAGGTTGTGGCAGGCGACGCCAAATCTCTGTCGGTCAAGCCTGCAAGGTCGGCATATTTTACACGAGCGTAAACGGAGACGGCCACATGTAGCCGTGATCACTGCACGGGGGTCGAGAATTGAGGCCACATGTGGCTATGCGAGGAGAACGCGGACGCACCTTCAGCACACGAAACCGCGCGTGTTTCTGACGTCTGTGCGACGTGGGTATGTCGCCTTCTCAATGTCAAGCGCACCGTTCCCTCTCTCCGCCATCCTCGATCATCACGCACCGCCAAGACCCATGGAGCGTACAACCAGCTGAAGGGTTCGCGACGCACACACTCAGCTTGCATTTGCTGCAGCTAACGCGACATTGCCGGCCCCGTGGCGTCGTATTTTCATACCAGGCGGTTCAAGATTCTGGGAGGTCGTCTATGTGCAATCTCGAGTGGTTTCGACTCTCACCTGGCATTCGGACCCATCCTGACGGCAATAATAAGTAGGGAAATCTCCTAGCATAAGATTTCCTGCCGTTCTAAGATGTAGAGAAGACCAGTTTGCAAGTGTAGAACATCAAGAGCCAACTTTTCTGCGACAGCGCCTGACAACTCACCTCAACGGGCGCCAACCAACGCACCCGCCTTTGGGCAGCTTTCCCACGATATGCCACGTGCCCTCTTCTGCCCGCGGCTATAAATTTTGGTGCGCTTTTTTGTCTTTCTCCTTCGTCGCTGCTCCTCCTCCTCCCCCTCCTGCTCACTCACTGCCCGTCTGTGCGCTCCCCTGGTCGACTGTGTGAATTTGTTAGGTGGGTTTTGTCGCGTTCCAATTGTCCTGGGTCCCAAACACCCTTTCCGTGATGACTTTATTCTCTTCCCCGTCCTACACGACCATGCCGAGGAATAAGAGCAGTCTGTTCGCAACAGACTCGCGTTCTACGGAGCGCACAGTGTACTTGCCAGTGCCATTTCGTCTGATCTCTCATCTATTCAACATAGTCGCCTCGAACACCGTCACTAACCTCTCTCTCCCCCCTCAGGTACTCCACCTTTTGTCCGCTTCCTCTTTCACTGCTTTACCCTTCTTCATCAATCGGAGCCCTCGTAGTCTCTATAGATAGGTAAGCACCTCTTCCACCTTCAGCCCATCTCCCGCGCACGCCCGATATCCCCTGGGCTCGCACGTTCTCTATGATGAATTACACCACATTCGCAGTTTTCACCCTAGCGCCCTCCCAATGCGGGAGCACTCCCCCAATGCCGAACGCCTATATTCCCCCTCCATTCGTGTCGAACCCAAAATGATACGGTGGTGCGTGGGCCGCCCTCGGATGCGCTGGGCGGGACGCGGGGGTCGGCTCGATGAGGGTCGCAAGTACCTTCCTTTGGATGTCTGATCTTGCTCTTCGTGCCTTGTCGTGGTCGTACGCCACCAGTGCTAACATGTCTTCCCTCAGATCATTTGTGGGACACTTCTTGTCCGATTATCGTGTTATGTGTACGCGCCATGTTTATGTATGCTCTGTGCTTCAATATATCTCCTGTCACTTCTCCAACAACGATATTCCGTCTCAGAGTGACTGAATGAAGGATTCACTTAGTGAGTTACTCCCAAGGTTGCTCAGCTTTGCTCATAAGAATCGTGTAGTCGTTTGTAGGATCTCGCTTGAGAAGGAAACACCGCTCTAGTCCTGAACGGTTTATAAATTATAGTCTCGGACTTCGGTAGAACGACACACCCACGGCCCTGCTCGTGTCTTGACGACTTTGGGTTCGCCCATGAACCAAGCACTTGAGAGGTACGTCACGGCTCCATCGATTGCTTCGACGCTGCAGGAACCGAATGTATGGCCACGTCACAGCCGAGATCTCAACTTACCGCCAAACCGGCAGAGCAGTGGGACGCTTGGGCAACGGAGATTACGGCGGCAGGATCGTGTCACTAGCTGGTGGCTTTCGAAACTCAATTCGTTAGCCGACATCGAGGTATGGCTATGTGGAGATTCTGGCGCGTCAGATGGTATGGCGAGGCCTCGACGAAGCATGGTGTAGCCACGAAAGCACCGACTCAGACTTGTCGACGACGATTCATCACTACTCACCCTCCTGGTCTCCCAGGTCGCGGTCGCTTGGCCTGCTCCACCGCATCGTCTTTCCTTTTCTGACCCCATAGGCTTCAATGCTCAGCACTATACCTCCACCGCCCGAACCCCGAACCGCACGGCGGGACGTGGGTCGCAAGTACCTGATCCTCCCCTGCCTTGTTGCGTGACCTCGTTAGCGGCTGAATCGATTGCTGGTTATCCTGTCTATTCTGTGGCTCCCTGTGTATACGAAGTCGTCTTGTATTTCCAAGCATTTCAGGAGGGCGAGAAGAAATGTCTGTTGCACATATCAAATGAGTATTGTACAGTTGGTTAAAAACGTGTGTAATCGTGCATAAGAGGTCCAGAGGGTATAGTGCAATCAAGGCTACTGTACCGTACATGAGTGCTATAGAGGTCGATGTAAGAAGACAGCTGGCCACATGGTGTGATAGGACCTACCTTTGACTTACGATTACGTTCTTCGAGGATTCTCGCTGCTTTGTCTTCGTAATACTTTACAGGCCTTGATCAGAGCGGTGTCGTGCAGGAGCTACAGCGTGACGCGTACTTTCTTATTCTCCGGCGACAACCTATTCCAGTGCATATCGAATAGCACATCCAGCCCGTCGGGATCGCTCACTAACCAGTCTTTGCCGCATAAGTTCCTGGAAGGTGAGACTCATTCAGCTGCGCGCTGGCTAATGACAAAGTGTTTCTTACTTTGCGGTTATTTCCTCACCAGGAACGTACTGCTTCGCAGGAAGCGGGGGTGGAAGCGGTTTAGGCGTAGGAAGATCAGGATATCGAGGTGTTGTTCCCATAGCGGCGTGCTGAGTGTAAAGGATATCAAAGAGGACGCGGTCGGATATAAGGCCTGTGATGAGAGAGAAGATATGGCGAGCAGGCTGTGTGAGGCTGTGTGCAAGATTGAGTGGCGGGTTCTAAAATTCGTATTCGTCAGTCGACATTGAGGCAATAGGCCTATGGCTGTGTACACGAGGCCTCGAGGAGGGTCAGGAATGTGGTGTAGCTACGAAAGCACTGACTCAGACTTGTCGATGACGACTCATTACTTCCCACCCTGGTCTCCCAGGTCTCGGTCGCTTGGCCTGTTCCATCGCATCGTCCTTCCTTTCCTGACCCCCTTCGATATTCAGGACCTATACCTCCACCGGCCGAACCTCGAATGGCACGACGTGGGTCGCCCTCGGGCGCGCTGGGTGGGACGCGGGCGTCGACTCGACGAGGGATGCAAGTACCTGATCCTCCCTTGACTTATTGCGCTGCCTCGTTAGCGGCTGGGTCGATTGCTGCTTATCCTGTTTAGTAGACTGTCGCGCTCTGTGTATACGGAGTCGTCTTGTATTTCCAAGTGCTCCGGGATCATGCGAGAAGAAATGTCTGTTGCACATATCAAATGAGTATGTACAGCTGTTTACAAACTTGTGTAATCGTCCATAAGAGGTCCAGAGGGTATGGTGCAATCAAGACTACTGTACCGTACATGAGTGCTATGGAGGTCAATGTTAGAAGACAGCTGGCCACATGGTGCGATAGAACCTACTCTTGACTTCGATTTCTCTTCGATGATTCTTGCTGCTTCGTCTTCAAAGTACTATACAGCTCATGATCAGAGCGGTTCTTGTGCAGGAGCGACAGCGTGTCACATACTTGCACATCCTCCGCCGATACTCTGTCCCAGTACATATTGAATCCCACTTCCAGCCCGCCGGGATTGCGCTCTAACCATTCTTTGCCACATAGGTTCCTTTAACATCGATCTGATTCAGTTGCACACTGGCTAACGACAGAGTGTTTCTCACTTTGCGCTGATCTCCTCGTCGGGAACATATACCTTCCCAGGGCCTTGAGGTGGCAGCGTTTTGACGATAGGATACTCAGGTTGTCGTGGTGTTGTACCCATAGAGGCGTTTGGTGTAAGAATATCAACGAAAAGATGCAAAGCAGGTATAAATCCTGTGGCCGAGCAGAGTGTTGCAACTGTATTTGTTCGTGTTTGGTTGACGCGTCGAGCGTGAAAGCGCGCAACCTGGCCGATGTCCGCGATCTTAAGCTCGACCCTCAGGCCTCAGGCCTCAGGCCTTACCTTCACAGCTTCACCCCTTGCATTTCGAATGATCTTCCCGCCGTCTGCCCCTGGCATCCATCTCGGTAAGCATACCCCGCGACCCGAGGGCAGGCCACGTCTCGTCGCGCCATTCTGGGGTCGGCACGAGGAGGGTATAGGCGCTGAATTGAGGCCCGAGGAGGTCAGAAGAAGGAAGAGCGATAATCTGAAGAAAGACCAACAGCCGAGAGCTGCTGGGGGCGAAGGGTAGGTAGCGATGAACCACCATTTCCGAGATTTTCGTGCCCTAATCGACCAGCGTTGTCACGAGAAGAAGAGGGCGTAGAGCGGCCGGGTACGCGGGTATCGGCTCGACGAGAGTCGCGAGTACTTGACCCTTCCCTTCTCTGTTACGCGACCTCATCGACGGCTGAGTCGATTACTGACGCGATCACTGCGAGTTCTTGCTATACTGTCGCTGCATAGTTACCCGGAGTTTTCTTGTATTTCGAAGTGTTCGATGCATTGCATTTGCAGTTCTACGCGGTCGGGCTTGATACGAACGAGACTTGACACTCTGAGATATTCTTCGTAAGCTCTTCGCAGCAGGGCATTTTGTGTCGTTTGTGTCGGGACAGATGGCGAGAAAAATGTCTGTTGCGCGTATCAGATGAATATCGTACAAATGTTTACACACTCGGGTAATCGTGCATAAGAGATCCGCAGGGTATAATGGCCGGTCGTGAAATCGTGACTACTGTACCACACATGAGAGCTATAAAAGTCGGTCATTAGACGACAGCCGGCCACACGATGTGATAGAACGTACCCTTGGCTTGGAATTCCGTTCTTCGATAATTCTTGCTGCTTCGTCTTCAAAGTACTGAACATGCCTAAGTCAGAGCGTGCTTGTGTAGGAGCAGCAGTGTGGCACGTACTTGCTTGTCCTCCGGCGACAACTCATCCCAGTAGATATTAAATCCTACATCCAGCCCGGTGGGATTACTCTCTAACCACTGTTTACCGCACAAGTTCCTTGAGGGTTACACCGTATGAGTGGCACATTGACTAACAAGAGAATAATTCTCACTTTGCGGTTATTTCCTCACCGGGCACATACTGTTTCGCGGGGACATGGGGTGGCAGCGGTGGGGGAGCAGGGCGAGCGGGCTGTCGTGGTGTTGTTCCCATGGAAGCGTCTTGTGCGTAAGAATTATCAACGAACAGACGCAAAGCAAGTATAAATCCTGGATGTGGGGACGTGAGAGTAGTCTGCGACTGAGTGGCGGTTCTGTATGAGCACCCTGTAGTTGATTTGTCAGCAACGCGGCAGTGCATTCCGCGGAACAGTCGCGTGAGGTCGCGTGTAAGACATCCAAAGTTTGCGTTCAAGTTGCTCGCGACAGCCGGCACATT
Source organism: Ceriporiopsis andreanae CBS 279.92 (assembly GCA_001969225.1). Taxonomy (NCBI): domain Eukaryota; kingdom Fungi; phylum Basidiomycota; class Agaricomycetes; order Polyporales; family Meruliaceae; genus Ceriporiopsis; species Ceriporiopsis andreanae. Next base: position 15,339 of record ALYI01004450.1, on the reverse strand, counting down.
CACCAGCAAATCGACCACCTACAGCTCTGTTTTCAAAAGTAACCGTCTGTGTCATTGAGGTGTTGCTTTCGCTCGCGGCAGCATCGCGCCCTTGGGAGTCATGCCGGTGAGAACAGCGGCCTCGTCCATGACCGCCATGCCAGTGTTCTGCGTGTCTACAATGACTGACCTTATCGTAGCCAGCATCCGATAAACTTCAGGCCGACGAAGGGAAAAAATGGGAGAACGATGGCGCCTGGGCCGAATTGGACGGGACGGTAAGGGACATATACGAAAGCCAGACGAGAGACTGCAAGGAAGATATGGACACCCTTCTAGTATTTGTGAGTGCTTTTCGAGGTATTCCTGTTGGTTCTTGACTCAAGATTTCCTCGCTTGTACTTGCTACCTGAAGGCCGGCCTGTATTCCGCAGTGCTGACGGCGTTTTTGATAGAGTCCTACAAGACGCTTCAGAGGGACCCCCAGGACGTTATGATCCAGCTCCTGCGCGACATATCAACGCAAACGGCAGGATACGCGCTACGCGGTACATATCTCAACTCCACCACGTCACTCGCCGTCTCGCCACCACCGTTCAGTCCCCTCACGTCCAGCATACAGACTAATGTTTGCTGGTTCGCCAGTCTGCTTCTCAGCTTGGCTACTGCCTCGTTCGCCATTCTCGTCAAGCAGTGGCTGAAAGAGTATATCGCGATCAACCGCACCATCCCTCAAGAGCGCATTCGTATACGACATTTTCGAACATCGGGTCTAAAATTGTGGTTCCTCTTCGAAATCGCCTCCATGCTTCCAATGGTCTTACTGCTATCCCTCGCCTTGTTCTTCATCGGACTTTGCTTCTTCACACGTGCCGTTCACTCAAGTATCGGGACAACCACAGTCTGCGTGGTCGGCGGCTGGGCATTCCTCACCATGATAGCGCTATTTGCTCCAATCCTCTCGCCTCGTTGTCCATATCAGACCACGTCTCTGAAGCCTCTTCTGCGTCACACTCGCCTTTTACTCCGACGAGGCTTTGCACGCTGCTCACCCTTTCTGCGGCCTCTTTGGCGTCACATCCGTCTCCTGCTCCGACAAGGTATCGCACAATGGTCACCGTTCTTGAAGATGCCTCTTCTACGTTCCTCACCCGCAACCATCAACCAAAAGCCGGCCCGTGCCGATGCAGCCTCTGCCGTCCTCGAGATCGTGCACAATTACGCGGATAACATCTGGCATGACGATTCTGGCGGGGAAGAACCCAGTATTCGCCAACAATCGGGACATGATGTCGCGATCCTCAGCACCATTGATGCTCTTCTACTAGACGACAATTTGCTAGAAGTTATGCGGGCAGCGTTCCAGGAGAGACCCTCTCGAGGCGGGGACGAGCTCGTGTTTGTCATCAGCATATTCAAGAACCGGGACCAGTACAAGACACGGGGAGCCGAGAATCGCCTGAGTTTACCGCAGCTCCCCCGAAAGGCGTATACATCGCTGATCAACATCCTCGGCGACAGCCTCTTACGAGAGATGGGCTCTGCGTCGTCGCTCAATTTCGTGGCGCAGCTCACGTATCCTACCAGCTGGACGCATTGTGCACTTCTCCTTCTCATTGTCATGTGCTCCAGCGATACGGCCACCACCTCGAGTACCGCAACATCCGTATTTCGGACGTTCATCTCCAGAGATGGGAGAACACTCGATCAAAGCAGCACCGCCCTTGCCCGCGATATCTCGACCACCCCTTATCTCAACGCAAATAAAGACGGTCTATCGAGAGTGCTCGTCAGCTCCTTAGCTGCTCTGAAGTCGTATAGTGACGATCTCGGAGCACATGCTTTCAAGGCCCTCGTCCATCAGCATCTATTTTCCACCGAGTTCGAACCCGACGCGGATACGTTCCCTCAAGTCCTTCGAATGATGCGGGACACCCGAAGCGTCTCTGCTGTATCTCCGACTACGTTTGCTGTCTTGTTGGAAATAAGCGCAGCAATCTTGGATGCGCGTACCGAGGATCCCAGCCAACCCGCGGTCCTGGCCTCGAGACATGTGGAGTTGCTCGAGTTTATTGTGGACGGCATACAAGCTATAGGACAAGTCTTGCGGAAATATGACGGCACGTATACAACCATATCGAACGGTATAACACTTCAGGCACTATTCGCGAAATTGCTCCAAACCCCGACATTGATACCGTCTTACCTGGGTTGCATATTCACTCACCCGACATTCCTTTTTTCCAAGAGCTGCGAGACGCTCGTCCTCGGCTCAACTAGCTTTTTACCGACATCTCGTAAGTGCCCATAGATTCCTGTCACGTTAGTGGACGACGCTGAACTGCTTTCAGAACAAGATATTATCAAAGTACTCACTGCTTGTGCCGAGTTCCTAAAAGCGCAGACAACCCACGGTGACCCTATCTTTGCCGTCAAAATCTTGATCCTATGTCGAGTCGTTTACTGCCTCATCACGTTGGATCACAGCGCCGCTGTTACCTCTTCGTGGCGCCGTATCTTCGAGTGCGCCATTGTGCAGCTCACACAGGGCGCCGACAACGGTGTAGCTGTGGGCGCAGGTGCCCCGCAGTGCGACCCGGCAGAAGTCGCACGCCGATTCTTGCAAGAGGTCGACGATTCCCTGACAGGCAACGGAAGCTCGGCGCTATACCGCAATGCCAGGAGACCACCGAAGTCGATCGGCAGCCCGGATGGTGACGACCGGCTTATCGAGGATCTGGCCTACAACCGGTGGAAGACCTCGTTTGACGAGTCCAAAGACCAGGTCCCTGACGCTATGATCGACGTGCTTCGAGCGATGGCTCCCGGCGGCGTGGACGCATATGGATACCGATTCTGGCGCGTTAGACGGTTGGAGGATGGCGAGGCCTTTGCTAGAATCAAGAACGTGATGCAGCCACGGAATTGACCCCGAATTTTACGGTTGGACCAAACTTGTTACGGTAGAGTGAATAGTCTGCTCTCTTCGTGGTCCAGTCCTCATATCCTTAGTCACTGGCGGTGCTCACTTAGAGTCCACCCATCTTGTCGTATTCACCACGGCTCGTCCGGCTTTGACTCGCGCGAAATTCATTTGGATCGCGAGCGAATGCGAGCCTCAGTGCACCTGCGAGGAAGACCAATGGATCGGTGTGCTCCTGCGCTGCTCGCCTGCTGTTCTTGAACTTCAAATACTTCCGTATGTACAGCTCGGTCCGGTTTGACGCCTGCAGCGGTGACGATATTCAGCGTCAGTCTTGTTGTCCAGTTCGAAGAAAAGAAGAAGAAGGCCAACAAAGAGGCGTTCCATCAGCTCCTAGTAGAGGCAATACAATGTCATTTCGATTTGTGACAAGGGTGCTTTCAAAGTCAAAGTCAGGAGCGCGTTCGTGGGGGGTGAGGAGAAATGTCTGTTGCGCATATCGGACGACTATCGTATAATTGTGTGCAGACGCGTAATCGTGCATAATGGCAAGCAGTGCAAATATGACTACTGTACCATACACGAGTGCTATAGAGGTCAGTCGTTAGACAGCAGCTGGCTACATGGTGTGATAGGACCTACTCTTGGCTTGGATTTCTCTTCGATAATCCGTGCTGCTTCATCTTCAAAGTACTATGCAAGTCATAATCAGAGCGATGCTTATGCAGAAACGATATCGTGACACGTACTTTCTTGTCCTCTGCCGATACCCTAGCCCAGTACATATCGAAGAGTACATCCAGCCCGCCGGGGTGACTCTAACCATTCTTTGCCGCATAGATTCCTTGATAATCGCACTGCGTCAGTTTTCATGACGAATAATGACAGACAGATTAATTCTCACTTCGCGGTTATTTCCTCGCCAGGAACGTATTCCTTCGCAGGAAGTGGGGGTGGTGGCATTTTGATGGTAGGGTAATCAGGGTATCGTGACATGGTCCCCACAGCGGCGTGTTATGCGTAACAAATACCAGGGAGAAAACGCAGAGCAAGTATAAATCTTGTGATGAGAGAGAGAGAGAGAGAACGCGAAGATATGACGAGCAGGCCATGCGGGGCTGTGCTATGCAAGGCTGAGTGGTCGCGGGTTCTAGAATTCTGCAAGGCTGAGTGGTCGCGGTTTCTAGAATTTGTAGTTGTCGACTCGCATTGAGGCGGTGGGCCTACGGCGAATACACAAAGTCTGGCGAGTCAGGTGGCTGAAGTATGGCGAGGCCTCGACGAGGATCAAGAACGCGGTGTAGCCACGAAAGCACTGACTCACATTTGAAGCTCGGACGATTAGACCAAACTCTGTCGTCGTGATGTGCGTCTTCAGTATCGGGGACGCGCAATCAGAGTACGCGCATATTGCCGTATCATCGTATCCTGTACGGCGTTGTTGTGTGTATTTGGATCGTGAGCGAAAGCAAGAGGTCCAATTTCGAGTCTCCGACGAATGTGTTTGGTCGTGTTTGGTCGGGGCGCGGGGCGTGAAAGCGCTGGCCGCGACGACCGCGCTCTTGCGCTCTACCTCACCTTCAAAGCTTCACACTTAGAGTCTCGAATGACTTTCTTCCCGCTATCTACCCCTGGACCCTGAGGGCCTGACTAGTAGCATACGAACAAGCGTAAGCGTAAGCGAAGGATAAGCACCCGCAACCCGCGAAATACGACACGGTGTCCGTTCACATCAATACATACGCTATTCCTCTGCTGTCAAGGTCTCAAGACGGCAAGAAGAGGACAGAAGGCCAGCCTGTCGTTCCCTGCGACCAGATACTGGACGGTGTCGCGAGAATGGTACAACAAATATAGAGGTGCGCCTCTTCTTCTTCGGTTTACGAGTGATCTTACCCTTAGAGTCAGCTCTGCGAATCCGGACGCAACCCTCGATTGCCCTGTTGTGACAACGATGGTCGATTTGGGTCACAATTCCAGAAACTATCGACGATGATTAGACTCGCTCGTCTTTCTCCATCTGATTGTCTTTCCTGCTCTGACCGACTTGGGCTTTCAACGCTTGATGCCCAGCACCTACACCCCCTTGTGCCAAACCCAGAATGGCACGGCGGGACGTGGACGGTCGAGTGCGCTGGACGGGGCGCGGGCGTCGGCTCGACGAGGGTCCTACTCCTCGGCTACTTATTTCGTGACGTCGTACGGATGGGGGGATTGCTGACACGGTTTTGTTTTAGGCTGTCCCGTGTTTCCCGGATTTCAATGCATTGCATTTGCCGTTCTACGCTTGGTGGTCACGCTTTATACACGAACGACACTTGACGCTGCGAGAGATTCTTCGCCGCTCTTCGCTGCAGGGTATTCTGTGTAGTCTCAGTCGGGACGGAATGACTCCTTCTCACTTTGCTGTTATTTCCTCGCCTGGAACGTACAGTTTCGAAGGAAGTACAGGCGGTAGCGGCGGAGGAGTGGAACGCTCGGGCTGTCGTCCTACTGTGCCAATGGAGGAGTGTGGTGTGTAAAAAATATCAAGGACATGCAAAACGAGTATAAAATCAGCTGTGCAGACGTATGAATGAACTTGGCGCCCGGCGAACCGGAGAAGTCAAATGACTCCGCTTGTTCTCAACCACTACGTCCACCTCCATTGCATCCTGCCTCTCGTCTACAGCACAGCTAGTCAAGTTGCCTCTCAAATTCAGATGTTGTGCTTTTACTCTCTGCGATCGATAACCCCCCAAATTCTTCACAACGACGGCGGTCAAGGGTGTTAACTCCTTACAAGAATCGCGCAAGATGCTGACAGCGCAAACCAGCCACCCAACACGAGACTACGTTCACTCCTTGCAAGCTCGCGATTCTGATGATACGTAAACCGTTCAATCCCTGCGTCCACTACCATGATCTGCCAGCCAAGACTACAAAGCCTAGCGATGCTCGATTTGGACGACCCGCGATCCCTCTCGATCCCTCCGTCTCCCTTTCCTCTTTCACTCATTCCGCGGCTACGGCTTTGCTTCTATACTACATGGCGCAGGATATGCTGCCCTGTCGCCATCTACCTGACCTCCCACAACTCCTATCATGCGATTCTCAATACCTGCGCTAGTTGCGTTTTTCGTGACAACTTCGGTGGTTATGGGAGCGCAGAGCATCTCTGGAGACGGTGCGTCGTCATTTTCGAGGTTTATCAGGCATGCATGCTCACGGTCTCGTGTAGCTCTCCTCTATGATATCACCGACGAGAGTTGCCTCTACTACGGATCTGACTACAACGCCGTCGCGCTGTCGCCGTATTTCTTCCAGTGGTACGTTCGCGCCTTGAACTTGCTCAGCAACAGTCTGACTCATGAGCTATCTTGGCAGGGCTGATTGGGGAGAGTCAGTGACCCTGCAATCCTTCGCGTTCCGACCGTCTTACTGAAATACCCCGTAGGAATTATAATGCATGTGGGCTGCAGATAGAGGTCACTTGTGCGTAACCGTCTTATCTCATCTCGTATAAGTCTGACACCGTTCGCGTAGATCGAGGAGTCTCCAACACATTCATGGTCGCGGATCGCTGCGAAGACTGTTCTGATGACGACGTCGGCCTTCCACCCGCTGCATTCAACCGATTAACCCACTCCTACTTCGACACAAAACCGGTCGGGCCCGTGTCATGGTCCTTCATATCTTCCTAGACGGTCCTCAAATCAACAACTGCTTCAACCTCTCTTCGCTACATTGTGTATTTCTAGCCTATAATTCAATCGGCCTGCCTCTCCTGCCTCTCCTGCCTCTCCTGCCTCTCCTGCCTCTCTTCCCTCTCCTGCCCCTCGTCACGACTCTCCGCAACATTACTACCCCCTACATAGCTGATGCCTGGGCTGACGCGCTGACGACAGGGCGCGAAGCCGTCGGGTTGCCGGTTTCAGCTTTCTGTCGGCACGTACGGGTTTTACGCCTTGAATAGGGCTGGACTGTTCCCTCTATGCAGCCAAGATGTTGCCTTCCGATATCCTGATCGTCTGTGGAAGTTCTTCAAGTACCTGTAAGCTTGTCGCAAACCGACAGAGGCGGGTGTGGAGGCGCCTGATCGCCAAGTTCGGAAGTAGCGCGCCTTTGAAAAATAACAGGTGTAAACACGACCGCTCGCTTGGTTTCGCCATATTCTTTCCGAGCAACGTCTAGCCAGTCCAACGTCTGTTCATTTTCCTACGCTTATGCATCCGATCTATTCCATACCCTGCGGAATGCTCTTTCGACAGCGTTCTCCAAATTCCCCTGTCATGGTGAGCCCGACTCGATCATGTCCCCTTCACTCAAGACGCAGAGCACAGCACGCGCAAGCAGGTCAGAAAGAATAACAACGCGCCACACGACTTACCTGTCATTAATTTGAGTATAATTGGCATCCCAACCTACATTATCGCAAAATATCCTCCCGATCTGGTAGCGCTTCTATCGCATGCGACAATTCGATCGCGCGAGAGTTTCAATCAGCCTTCTTTGCTCTCAACTTTCGTGTCTACGGAATCGTACCTTGAAGAATGAATGGATAGATGCGACATCAGGCGAGCTTGGTTGAGGCAATCTCAGTAGTGACATCTGAAATACTCTTGCAATCTTGGGGGGAAGTACGAGTGGGCGACGCGCGACGTCATGATCAAGTGAGCAGTTATATTGTTCTTGTCAACCGGATCCTTCTCATTTGCATACATGCTCTCACTCGTAGGGGGCCACTTCCCTAGTTCATTGACTCAGCTCCTCATTGGGGCCTCGGGATGCATGTGTTGCTCTTGGGCGAGGACGAAAGTCACATTGACTGACAAGAGAACTAAACTGTCTGCGAGAGCGACTATGGAGAAACCTCCACGCTGCACTCTTCTTGGCTTGACATTGACAACTTGATGCAGTCGTTTGATGGCTCACCCGTCCAAGAACACGATCGGACGCCTCGTTCTGATGGTGGCTGCCTGTTCTCGACGAGGGGTGTACGTTGGATCAGACCACCATTGGCTGCTTTACTGTGTCGCCTTGTGAGTATCATCACGCTTTGCAACGTTTCTTTCCCACGACTGAAAGCCACCGCGCCATGAGGGCCTCGTGGTGATAGAGTTAGCTCAGCTTCGATGCTGGGGCACCTGATCAGCACGAGTTTCTATTCGCCTAGCCTTCACGATAAACGCAGGGCAGCCAATACGCGAACAACACGCCTCTCGCTGGAATGAAGTGCGTGCATCAAATTCCACTGTCGCGTGCGAGCGGGAACAGGCACGACAGGCAGGGCACGCGCTGCGGTGAGTGAACTCCTCTGGGAACTGCTTGGCCTATCTGAGAGCCAGGCAGAGGCGGCAGCCGACCCGCGGTCTCGTCGTCATCTTGCCCTCGTACCTATGTTCAAAGCCGTGCTATGCCTCGGCTCCTGCGATGGACGGTGGAGGTATTGTGCAGCTTGCGCATGCATGTTTTCTGATTGACGTTGAGCGTAGGAAGGCAGACCGTGTGATTGTGGGCAATCGTCGTCCGACACTCCGAGGCTTTTTGGTAAGGTGAGCTCTAGCCTGTGGGTCGAGGAGTTCCAGTCGTCTAACTGTCACAGCCGACCCTGAAGACGCATGGGTGCATGGCGTAAACCCCTCCCAAACAGCCGTATGGTGTGTTTCGTCAAGGTGCTTTGGGGATACTCAACCCGAGTAGAATGCACGCGCAGGCAGCAAACGCCTGCCGTTGTGCTGGATGTGTTCAATAAGGTAGCTTGGCTCACACTCAATCATGCCACGAAGCAATCCAAGATCAGATTGACGCATTGCAGATTTACTTGGGATCTCGGAGAAAGTCCTCGGGCCAGTCTCTTGCTGACTGACAGGACATGGTTCGTGAGAAATGGGGTATGGATCCTGGAGTATAAGTACGTCGAGCCGGTGGCTATTCTCGCCGAAACACGCCATGGATCCATTTACAGCCGCTCATAGAGATGTGGACGACGAGTCTAATGAGGAGCTTCCTGCCTTCCAACCGATGTCTTGGTACGTCGGCATCCGTGCTTTTCAGTCTCGTTGCTGAGTACATGACCTCTCCAGGTCGTTGAGAGAGATTCGAGAAGCAATACCGTCTCATCTCTTCGTCCGGCATACTAATCAGGGCCTCGGATATCTCGCGCGTGACATTTCTCTCGCCCTTCTGGCTTGGAAATTGGGCGAGGCTATCGACACAATCTTTGTGGAAGATCATCAAACTTGGCGATGGGCGGTGATCGCACTTATTCGCTGGTCATTTTGGTGCATATAGTATGTAGCATCACCGTTACTGTACCTGAACTCCAGCTCATAAGAGGTTTGATGCTACAGTTGGTGGTACCAGGGTTTGATCTTTACTGGGCTCTGGGTTATCGGACACGAGGTACGCCAACAGCGTTCTCCGTGTGATGTTCAATAAGCTCAAGAGTATACAGTGTGGCCATGGTGCATTCTCAGATAGCCAAACGCTCTGTGATATCCTCGGCTTCGTGAGTACCTCGTGCAGTGGCGGACTGCTTCCGCTCTCTGATACAGCGCCCAAGGTTCTGCATTCTTTCCTGTGGACGCCCTACTTCAGCTGGCGAATATCCCACCACCGACATCATCGGAGCCACGCGTCTATGGAGAGGGACGAGGTCTATGTGCCAAAGACAAGGAGCGACCTCGGCATTCCGGATGCTCCGCTGCGCGAGATAGACTGGGAGGAGCATTTCGGCGACACGCCTGTGTACACGCTCTTTACACTTGTCCGGCAACAGCTTTTGGCTTTCCCCGCTTATCTCAGTGAGTCGAAGTTAATCTGAAGGACAGGGGTATTCATCAACTCCTTTGCAGTATGCAACGTATCGGGACAGAAGGGATATCCACGTTGGACGAATCACTTCGACCGTAAGACGCTCTTCATTATGACGGATATCCGATTTTAATATACTGATCTCGCCTCCCAGCCAAGTCGGTCCTGTTCACGAAGGACCAGGCTCGTCTTGTGATAATCTCGAACTTCGGTCTCCTCGCTATGGGGTGCTTATTGAAGAGCGCGATCCGCTGGTGGGGCCTCGCAGCAGTCATCAAACTCTACGGCATTCCTTGGCTGTTGGTCACGCACTGGTTCATCATGATCACCTACCTCCATCATACCGACCCCTGGCTCCCGCATTATCGCGGTAAGGGCTGGAATTTCCAGAGAGGTGCGGCCGCCACAGTCGACCGCGACTTCCTGGGCTGGCATGGCCGCTTCTTCCTGCACGATGTCGCACACTTCCACGTGGTCCATCACTTCTTCCCCAAGATGCCTTTCTGTAAGTTAATACCCGCTGCAACACGGAGCAAAGGCTAACACGCCCCCAGATCACGGCCCGGAGGCGACACAGTACCTCAAGGCGTTCATTGGGGATCAATACGTCTACTCAGATAAACCAGTCTTCCGCGCGTTGTGGGAAAACTACAACAGCTGCCAGTTCGTCGAAGATAAAGGTACGGTGCTTGGCCTCTGTTCTGTGAATGGCGCACTCAAACTATAGCAGGCGAGATTCTATTCTACCGCGACAAACGAGGCAGAGCGGTTCGACGACCAGCTGTCGAGAGTTAGCCTCGTGACAGTCTGTAGGGTGGGTACGGTCTAGCACTCTTCGCAATAGATGTATTTTGAGTATGCCCTTGCCTTGCGTGGATTTCGCTTTGCGTAGGCGTCTCGGAGTCAAGGTGGCCACGCTGACTCCTCTACTCATTCCTGTGTGAAAAGAAGTCTGCATCGAGGAGCGCAGGCATCGGTGAAGTTGAGCGCAATCCGGCCTTCAAGCTTCAACGCTGAGACATTGAACACAAATGAAGCAGGTGAGCGAATCGCCGAGGTGGGAAAATCATTACTGAGCACAATAACACTACTCAAAGCCCACAGCAGCAATCGGCCTGTAAGGCTCCTCCAGGTACTTTTTCTCTTCTTCCGTGAGGGTGACATTGATCGCGCCTAAGGACCATGGAGATCAGCGCCGTATCGAAGCTCATTGAGTTGCCGACATACCAAGGAGATCCTCTAGGTTTTTCAGGTTCGTGGTCCCCACGACGGGTGCAGTGACACCATCCTTGGACATGACCCACGCCGCAGCAACTTGTGCCATGCTGATACCCCTTTTACTGGCTATCTCCTCGACCCTGTAGATTCGTTTTTATATTGGCCATATTGGTTGAGAGACGCTTCGGTACGCACCTTCCGACAATCTCAGGGACTGCGTCGCTCGTGTACCATTGCATGAAGCTGTAAAATCAAGGACATGAGCGGGTGCTGGCGATGTAGTGGTACACGTACAAGTCTGTCTTCTTTCTCGTTGTCTCCTGTTTGACCGGGCGAGTGAGAAATCCACGAGCGAGAGGGGACCAGGGAATGCAACCAACACCAAACATCTGCAGCAGGGAAACGCAACGTAAGCTACGTGAGCGACTGACTAACTGATACGAGATTCGCCACACCTTGATAGTTGGCAGCATCTCGCGCTCGTCTTCACGGTAGAGCAGATTATATTGGTTCTGCATCGATATAAACGGTGTGAGGTTATGTGTGATCGCATAGTCTGCGAAGCATATGTCAGATCGATGCGGATGAGGCGAAAAAGCGAGCTCACTCTGCATGGCGTGGACTACAAAATAAGAAATCAGCGGCCGTGAAGACTCAAGTCGAATCACACTTACATTGGTAGGCCCAGCACGAGCTCATGCCGATATAACGAACGTGGCCGGCCTTGACGACATCGTGGAGGGCCTGCATGGTCTCTTCGAGGGGTGTGTTGTAGTCGAACCGATGGCCTGTTGGAGCCGCGGTCAGGAGAAATAAGCTGATTTTCTTGCGTCGAACATACATTGCAGAAGATCAATGTGATCTACTTGGAGGCGCTCCAAGCTATGTTTCACACCATCGAAAATATGCTGCGCGCCGGTGAGTACAAACCATCGTGTCAAAGGAGGTGCGCGTACCTTGCGGCTCAAGCCCATTTGGTTGATGATCCCGTAGTCTTCGGGTGTCTTTCCGTTGCCCATAACATTCATTCCGTACTCCTCAGCCACAGGAGCAAATAGCTGGGGCAATATTCAGATGCGTGTATTCAGCCGGCGGGTGAGAATCAACTGACCTTCGTCATGATAACGAGCTCCTCGCGAGGAAGGTTCAGCTTCTTGATAGCGTTTCCAAGGATGACCTCAGAGAGACCGTTAGAGTACGCCTATGCAGAAATGACCACTGGATAAGCAACACTGCTAAATTTCAGGGATTGGGCACTTACATCCGCAGTGTCGAACGTCGTGACGCCATGGTCGTAGCTAACAAATACTGAAATGAGAAGGTCAAGAAATTGCAGAGGTAACTCGCCGACGTACGCAAATTTTACGATTCTGGTAGCCTCTTCCTCGTCGATAGTCCACTCCTGCCATTGCTTGTCGCCGAACGACATGGTCCCGAGAATCATCTTGGAGACCTTCAGGCCAGAATTCCCAAGACGAACTACGAATTTAGGACACGGTTAGAGCCCGATATGTTTCCACGGGAGGTAACAAAAGACCTCACCATACGGCATTTTCTTCAGGGTAGTAGCGTCGGTAGACATGTTGAGGATGCTGGCTTTTCAGGCGTGGAGGGAGAACAGGGATATCTTGCACCATCCCTCCACATTCGCCGTCTCTTATATCAAGACTAAGGCAAGACTGTGAAATGACTACGCCCACACGCCCACACCAGCGACCGGTGGAGGCAGAACCAAGGCAGAACGAGCAAGAATACATCGGGCGGCCGATTGCCGCAGCCTGCCGGACGAACACGTACGTATTGCAGGCATTCCAAGCTTATTATACCTCCGTCTGAGTAGTTCTCGCGCATGGGACCGTGTTTTTGCTAGCAATCGCAGGAGGAGGAAAGGGTGTCGCGTCGGAGACGTGCATGACGCCCGTCGATTGCCGCCGGTGCAGCCCCACTCGGTCGCTCCTGGCGAATGTCCAGACCCCAAGTCCCCGATGCGGGCTGCAGCGGCAGGACATCTGGCGTGGGGCGACGTATGCTTGCGGCAGAGAGCCTCGCGCCTCGAAGACAGGGCGTGCACGTCGCCCGGTTCGAGGCCGTCGTCCAATGGTGGCCCTCAGCGACGCGATCGACGCCCTCGCAATTCGTCACAGATGACAAACACTTGTAACGGACTCAGCCTCTTGGCACGCGCAGACGACCGGATTGGTGTGCACGTACAGTTGCGATTGATGCGGAAGTGTTTGATACATTCGGGGATGGTCTCGCGCCCCCGACGCGCGCTAATTTACAATGCAGCGGCTGCCTCGACGGACGATATGCATCAGACGTGCCCTACGACGGTCACCGGCTGGTACGGCTCCTCCAAGAACTTGACCTCGTCTTCAGTCAGCTTCACATGGACACCGGCTGGTCAAACACGAAACATGATGTGAGCCCGGGGCAATGATGTATGTGGCGCGAGGAAGTTCACGTACCGAGAATATCCTTCAGATTATCAAGGTTGGTCGTACCAACGATCGGCGCAGTGACGCCGTCCTTTGCTAGGATCCACGCGACACCAATCTGCGCCATGCTGACCCCGCGTTTCTTGGCGATTTCCTCGATTCTATAAGAGACACGCGTCAGTTTGCAAGACGCCGGGGAGGAAGTTACCACCGACCTGTTGATGATGTCCTCAGTACCGCCCCTCTTGTAACGATTGATGAACCAGTCAGTCGACCCGCGGGTAGACTGCTCGCTCAGTGGGCGCGTGATCAGACCGCGCGCGAGCGGCGACCATGGGATGCAGCCCACACCAAACATCTAGAAGGGGTCTAAGAGATGACTGAGGCGTCAAGAAGCAGTACACGGACTTTCAGTGTGGGGAGCATCTCGCGTTCCTCCTCGCGATAGATCAAGTTGTAATGATTCTGCATCGAGATGAACGGCGTCAGATTGTGGTTGATCGCGTAATCTGTGTGTTGAAGTCAGGGTGTGGTATGTGACAAGGAGAGCGCGGCAACCCACTTTGCATCGCTTGGACTGAAGGAGATGATGGGTTGAGCTACATACGACGGTAAAAGAAATAATGGCATACATTGGTAAGCATAGCAAGAGCTCATGCCGATATAGCGAACATATCCCGCCTTGACTACATCGTGCAACGCTTGCATCGTCTCTTCGATTGGTGTGTTGTAGTCGAAGCGATGGCCTGCCAGAGGGGTTGAGTCAACTTTGTGCCTTGAGATGCATGCGCACAGACGCACATTGCAAAACGTCGACGTAGTCTAGCTGCAAGCGCTGCAGGCTGCCCTTGATCGAGTCGAAGATGTGCTTGCGACTGAGACCCCATTGGTTCACTAGCCCTATCTGATCAGGATTGAGCCCTTTGGCAACGACATTGATGCCCGTGTCGTGCGCGCACGGCTGGTACACCTGCCGCACGAAACGTCGCGCCTTTTCAGTACTTCAGCGCGCATATAGTCAGGTCTTCGGGCCCACCTTCGTCATAATGACAATTTCTTCGCGTCGCAGATTGAGCTTCTTGATAGCATTGCCAAGGATCGTCTCCGATAATCCGTTCGAGTACACATCCGCCGTGTCGAACGTCTGGATGCCGTGGTCGTAGCTGTCGTCCCGTCTCCGCGTCAGAACCACACTACACGCGATAAGCACGGTACGCACGCGTATTTGATGTGCTCGATGGCCTTGTCCTCCTCAAGCACCCACTCCTGCCAGTTCTTATCGCCGTACTGCATCGTGCCGAGAATGATCTTCGATACTTTCAGGCCAGAGTTGCCCAAGCGCACTGTCCACCACCGTCAGTACCTCCTTCAGCCCGTGCGACGCCAACTGAACCACGCACCGTATTCCATCTTCTTGTCGTCAGACATCGTGTGAGAGCGCGGCGCAGTGATAGATAGGGTAGGTCAGGTGCGAACCTTCTCGACCTCGTCCACACGCGGGTGTATATATGCGCAATTGGCGTCAAACCATAGCTTGCTTTCAAAGCACGCTGCGTCACCCTGGTGCTAATGGTCGTTCCGAGTCGCGGCCGCCGTCCTAGTCATACTCGTCCTCCTTCGGAGGCGTTGTGAGAAGCGATGGTCGGGGAGATTTCTCCTTTCCTCTTTGAGTCTGGAAAACGGCGGCGAAACAATGAGCTCGGGGAATTAGCAGATATCCTATGGAATACGCACGGTCATCGTGAACAGCCCCCCTTTCTCGTCCTCCTGAAGATGGCTGCGGTATAGCTCAAACTTTGCTCCCGCTAAGCGTTACATTGACTCTCACGTTAACAACAACAAGTAAATCTTACTTACCGCCACTTATCGTCTTTCAACTTCCTTGTAATGTTTGCTAATCTGCTTCATTTCCTTGTATCTACGGGCGTCTGCCTCGTCCGCCCTCCTCAAACTTGCACGCTGCGTGTGGTTTCTGGGCGAAATTTA
>ALYI01004449.1:0-21154 GCA_001969225.1 Ceriporiopsis andreanae CBS 279.92 | reverse complement strand
CCGTAATCGAGGAGTCGCCGCAACTCGTGCCCGTGTGGGCAAATCATGCCGCCGCAGTCAGGGTCTCGGATATGTTGATCGTGTAGGATCAAAGTGAACAAGGGGTCGATCCACACCGCCGGGATAGGCGGCGCGGTAGCGCGACGCGTCTCGTGAGCGAAGTCGCGCACTTTCACGCCATGTGCGATCGCGTGCTGGACGAAGTCTGAAGCTTCGGCGTCCTTGACTGTATCGAGTATTTCCGTAGCTGTAGGCGAAGCCGGTTCTCGGTCCGCGGCCGCTTTCGGAGACGTCGGTACAACGTTAATTAATATCTTTGGCCTCCTTGTACGTGATGAGCGGGCAGGGTGAGGCTCCGGGGTTGGGTCAACAGCGTTTTGTCTTGGGGGGGAGGTGGCTGACAGATGAGGTTCTGGACGAGGGAGGGGATGCAGGAGTGGCAGAGGAAACTTCAGGCTTCCAGACATGCCCCCTCCGGCCTCCAGAATGCGTTCGCGAGGGTATGTCGGCATGTGGTGCGCTGTGGTGCGCTGTGGAAGAAAGACGAGTCAGTGATTGTCCGGGTGAGGTGCCCATTATCAGTACCGTTGCTCTCTTGCTACTGCCCCTCGTGCTACCAAAAACTGAGGCAATGATTTCTTACCTGCCGCCTCAGGACAACGATGGCAGACAAAAGAGACCAACGCGGCCATCAACCAAAATCAGTTTGTAGCGGAGATTGAACGTCCATCTCAGGCCGGGCCGACTCTCCTCCTCCTCCCCTCCCACCCCCATCGTTTGTAGATGGCTATCGATATCGAGTATTCATACACTCTACGATTTTTCATCTCGGGAGATTTGCACTCTATCGGTGGCCGGGCGTACTGACGACGCTCAGAAGTTCACCCCCGTCGTACGTCGCTCGGTTCGCCCGTCGTACAAACATAAATTGGAACTGCAGTGTTCGTTGCGCGTTCTCTAGGCGATTGTGCGCAAGAGTAGAGCAAGAGGGCTCATGGGCGGGCAACGCACGCGAATTCAAGTGGTTCTCATCGTCTACCGCTGACAATGTGCTGCCGAGGGGCCTAGATGACTATTCCGGCGTGGGCGCGTCGCACGGGGAGTACGAAGAGTGGTTGAGGCGAATTCGACAGGAACATCGACGCGCTGGCGAGGGAACTAGTGGTATCGGGTGTCGAGCGGTCATACAGGTACGCTCCAGATTACCGTGTAGAGTGGTTTTACTCGTAATGATTGCCCGCCAGTGCGCAGTGCGTATGGAATGCCTGCGTTTGTTGTCGTGCAGCTTCCGGCCGCGGTTGCCGTTGTAAGTAAATCCTCAACAAATCCAGCTCAGCCTCGACCTTCGGGTCCGTGATCGACAATAACATGTGAGGATCTGTGCGTTCTGCTCGACACCCGTAAAAAACAGCCCCATTTATCCGTGCGAACAGCCGCCGATCTGGTTGACACGCGTGCCTGATTATTTGGTCAACGGGACGCACTAGAACGTGTTCCGCATCGGGGCCTCAAGACTCAGTACTCAACGCTTGATACGATCTTGCCTTCCCTACACTTCCCAACCAACCCGAGTGTAGCTGACGCAGGTATGCGTTCTTGACGCAGGTGTGCAGGGCGATTTTGACGCAGCAGGTACGTGCAGTGTGGCGTCGTTCGGCCATGGCTCTATATTGGCGGGTGACGCGACTGTACTCGGCGTACTCCGGGACCTAGCCATGTGCTCAGCTGGAATCATGTCTTTCTGAGATGGCTGAGCTGGTCTGAGATGATTTTGCGATCTTGCGATCTCCTCTTGCGATCTTCGCTTACATCTATATAGGCTTGGAATTTGCGCCTTCAGCTCTTCGCTTGCTACTTGGCCCTCCACTCATCTTTTCTAACATGAAAGAGCTAGCCCAAAGTAATCAAAAACCCACACCACCAGGCAAAGTTCGCTTTGCGGTACTGGGCGGCCCAAACGCTGGGATCTATGCACCGAAGGCGTACGTATTTTATACCACGTCCCATTACGCGCCTGATAGTCTTTCGGCAGATTGGAGCAACTAATTCAAGATGGCTCATATGAGCGTTCCCCATTCTTCACCGCCGTCATGTGCCGGTCAACCGCGGAGGCCAAGCGACTTGTGCAAACTGTCGGGCCATTCATCCGCAGCATCGAACATCTTGGGCGTCGGGCCTGGAAGACAGCCATCGAAGGATCTTCAGCCGTGCAGGACGCTTTCCCTGAGACCAGGGCATACGCCATGCGCAAGGGAAGGCCTGGTTACCCGTGTATATATCTGAATTAGTACGTCTTTCATCCGCCTTCACTTGGATGCCACATAATCTCGCTATATAGCTCCGATGTTCGCCCACATGTCAACTTGTTTCCCTCTGCGGATTTCCATAGCCAGCCATCGTTCGCTGGTGCCCTTCTGTACATTCTCGAGAAAAGTGCAGTAGTTGAAGACGACGAAGACGATGACGAAGACGAAGACGAAGACGAAGACGAAGACGAAGACGAAGACGAAGACGACATCCTCGCCGGGTTTGTGAACAAGCTAAACATCGAAGAATCGCCTCCCGTAGTCCCATCCGCCGTCTCGTCCATGACCCCGGCCGTTGACTCGTCGGCTGCGTCGGACGGTGCTATGCTTCAGCAGGCGGCTGTGGGCACTGTCACTGCCCAAATGCCAGACCCCGACATATCATCTGAGGCTGCCCGCGCTCGAACGATGCCCCTGGTTTCCCCGTGAGTGTGGCATAGAAGCTATCCATCCGATACTGACCATGTCTTAGTAAGATCGGCGTCGTTCGTTTCCCTTCCGCCGCACCAGGCTCTACCCCTCGCGAACGCGACACGAATTTTGAGTCCGCGGCCCGCTCCCCCTCTCATCACAAGCAGCCCAGCACCGCGCCTCCTCCTTCTCCGAAATTCTCCACAGCAATCCTCTCCGCGTCTTCCCCTTCGTTCTCGCCATCCAGCACATCAACGACAGCCGCCGCGCTCCTACCGGCGACACCCCTCGCGCCCACTCCCTCTATGGTCCACCCCTCGCATGATAGCGGCGCGCCAGAATTCCCCCGTTCCCAGCATCTCCAGCCTATCTCTCAAGCACGAGGTATGTGCCCACTACTAGTCTACAAATCTCCAGTGCTGAGCATGCGTTCTACAGTGTATATTCGTGTCCGTGACATTTATTGGAACACCCTCAAGATCATTGAAAACGACAGTGTGCACAGCGGACGTACAGTGCGTGTCTCGGCGCTGGGCAACGTCGCCGACGATTACCTCGATCTTCACGGGTTCGACTGCCAAGCTGTTCAATATGTCGCTGATGTGTATAAATACGCCGCAGGTGAGGTCGCCGTCTTCGTTGATGGGCTTTGGCGTTGCGGTTGGACAGTGGCAGAGGCGTCGTTCCTTTGGGCACTGATTGTTGGCAATCATGACAAGGACATCTCTCGTACTAGGACAAAAAAAGTTTTCGTGTAATGTCGATCATGGGCGAATCTACAGTACTGCTGAATGTATCTGGTCCCTATCTACCTGGTAGTCAAATCTCGTGCACCCGCTCGGGCAAGCACCCGCTCGGGCAAGCATTTGTCAATTATTGAACGCGATAGTCCGAGCCCCTCGTTTCATCCCAATTGGTTCGTCCTCCCCACCACGGTCCTCCGATGCGCAGCCACTGCCCTCAGTGCCACGAACTACGAAAGGCCGACGCTGCTTTGGTCAATTTTATACGTTCCCTTTCCTCTCTACTCGTGTCACCGTCGGTAAACATTATACTGATCCGAGGAGCCGTCCAAGCTCTACGATCGAAACTTGGGACGCCATTGTCTCGTCCCAGCTAACTCTTGTGCTCATTCTGACGTCGTCATGTGGCATGCGACCGCGGTCTATGATACGCCAGACTCCATCAGAATCCCATCAGCAATCTGACGCGCCAGGTCACTGGTTAGGAATGCACAATGATTGCTACTCGCCAATGAATGGTGCCACATACCAGCCAACGTCGTGGTGCTCATGATCATGATCATGCCCACATTGGGCGGTCACGATGAGCGTCTATTCCAAAGCTTCACTCCGACCCTCATTTCCCTCAGGCCTCAGGCCCATTCATCGTTATGGTCTTGCCCGACGATGCAAAGCCATCCCTTCCTAGCTTGAATTACAGCCTGAAATGGACCCGCGACCGGCGATTTGAAGAATGTTGCTTCCATCTGCGTCACACCTGCTTCAGCCCTAGCGGGCGATATGTTGCTGCCGGCGGCGCAGTAGGAATCCTTTTTTTCGACGAATATGGTATGACGGTCGCCGGGTTCTACAACGGAGCAGGGGAAAGATCCACGGTCACAAGTTTAGCGTGGTTTGGTAGCGATGTCGCCGTAGTCGCGTTTGCAGACGGTGCCATAGCAGATGTATGGATCGCGAGCACAGCAAACCCAGAGGTGCGACCATTTTGTGCTTTGCAAAGATATCACTCTACTCATTGCACCTATTCGATAGCGGCTTCAACTTCGCGTTGCCCAAATCCTAGCCGACGGACATGTTGCGGAGCATCTTGCGGTAGATACCCGCGGGCGTGCGCTAGCCACTGGGTCAGGATTCGATCTACTAGTTTGGGAGCGATCAAATACTCAGGGTGAGTAATCGAATGTTACGATAACTCATTTTATCTGACTTGATTTCGATTAGACTGGTGGCACGTACGGCGCAGACTACGTGTCGAATGCGAGGACGGAGTCCATGGCAGTGACGGACCACTCATCACCGGCATACATTGGAAGGACTGTAACGATGCGGTCCTCTTGGTTTCTTATCGATCTCACGGCATCCGGTACGTAATTACTGATGATCTGCCAGTTGCGATGCTCATACCCAACCTAGGATATGGGACGCCGCTGCCGGTCTCGTACTCAATGTCTTATCGCCCACATCTATCTTGTGAGTATCCCGCTGTCGTGATTTGTGCTATAGACTGAGCAGCGTCGTATAGAGGACCTACGAGCCTGTCGCTCAACGGTGGTGTCTTGGCAACGATCCAGGAGCGCTGCGTCGGCATCGACGCTTTGCGTCCAAATACTGACGCTTTCTCGATACCGAGTCCTGTCAGTCCAGCCTCCAATAGCCCCGTCCTTCTCTCGCCGAAAAACGAAGCGGTCATCGTCGGAGGCGAGGATGGAAGGGTCTACGTTTATTCGCTGCCAACTGGCAAGCGTATGACAGCCCTCGTGCATCCCAGTAAGTCCTGGCGCATTCTTACAAAGTCAACTCATCTGAAGACATCAACAGGTATAAATGATTGGAGCGAGCCAATCACTGCCGTAGACGTGAGATGAGATTTGTTCGTCTTCCTGTTGTTCCATGTGCTAATATGTGCCTTTTTGACCTTTTGTAGAGCCATTATCGCCCGGGAATGGATGGTGCAGATGATCTTCTGAGAATGGCAGTGGCGTCGGATGAGAAGGTTTGCTTATGGGAAGCTCGGACTGCAGTCTCAACGATGTACCGCTCTGTCTCGACAACAGACTGTGGCACGACGACTAAAGATTCCTGGCGGATCCTCTTCTATTTTTCGGTCAGTCGATGTCCCTCCATTCGAATCTCACCGGCACATGGCTCACTGATATATAATTTCACAGGCTGCCATCTTACTTGTAGTGGCTATCCTATTGCGCACTGGCCACCACTTCCCGATCAATATCAGTTTAGCCTGGCCACAGTAGGTCTCACGTAGTGGCTTTCATGTTTATCAAATCCCGGTCTGTCCTCTCTTGCGCAGGCATTCTGGTACAGCCCTCAACTAAAGCGAGTACGGAGCACAATTCCGACGGCACACAATTATTTTGAGGATAGTAGATATTGTCGTGACGCGGCACAGAAAACGACGCGACATCGGCCTCAGCGCGGAAAACCCACGCAGACAAGGATATAACAAGGATATATGATATGTTGTGACCTCGTGCATGGCTTCGCGGTCTGCGTGATGACGGGGAGCCAGGCAGAGGATGAGTGATGGTTGCCGTGTGTCCGGCCTCAGGCCTCAAACCCCGACCTCCTTACAATTGGGCATTCACGGCGGACAGCATGGACGAACGAATTGCCATTCGGACCTGTCTAAGATCGCGATCGGGCCCACAGGAAATTGGCGTCTAATATTTTCGCCCCTTGCAATCTCGCTCAAAAATCGCGCACTTGCAACCTCTTCCTCCTCCTCCTCAATCAAGCGCTGAACTCCGCGTAATTCGCATCAGTATTTACATCTAACAGCCTGTTCCGTTCGCGTTCTGACTTGTTGGGTTTCCAGAAAGAACGCCAACTCGACGGACCGCGCAGTTACGGTTCGATAGTTCAGTGAGTTTATAATCTCTACCTCTGTGGTAGACTCAACTGAAGTAACCCGGCTATCGGCACAGCGCGGGACCTTAAGATGGCAACTTCTCCACCATCTCCGCGTAACACAAACGGCACTTCGGAGGCTATGAACGCGGTTCTAGACGCGTTTCTGAGGAACGTCGCCGATTGGCACCCGGTGCCTCTCGCGCCTCGTACAGAACCACGCGCGGACCGCCTTCGTCAGTTAGTGGAGGAGCTGGATGAGTGTGCCAGGTGCCTAGAGGCCTTGAAACGGCAGGAGGACATCAAGCAACGGAAGCTTCGCGAGCTTAACGATCTCCACAGAGAGAGGATCAACGCTACTCCTCTCCCAAAAGAAAATACCGATCAGCGCAACGGGGGTGGCCAAGAGAATGAGAGGGCCCAGGAATCCGAGGCACAACCTTCAGCCGAGCAGACACCCCTCGAAACGATTCTCCAGGCTTACGAGAACAAGTGGCTATCGATGAAGGGAGATACTGGATTCCCCATCACATTCTATGACGTCGCCTGGCCCGTCCTACCCCCCTTGTCCAAGATCGATCCGCATGTCACCTTGGCGCGGGTACAAGCATTCTATGCTGTTTACATTGGCGATCGTAGGGATGGAGTGCGAAGAGAACTACGACGATGGCACCCAGACAAGTTCTCCTTCGTCTTGCAGAGGATAAAGCAGTCAGATCGCACCATAGTCGCCGATGCGTCCCATATTGTTGTGCTATGTTTGAATGATCTTCTATCAAAAACTAGCTGAGATAGTCAGTAGGAACACCTACATTGATAATATATCACAAGTAACACTGTCGCAGGCCACGCACTCGCTTCGCAAGCGTGAACGCCGTTCGCACTGGTGCCATTGTTGCCATTTCAGGCTTTGGTGGCATGCACTTTGACGGCGGGTTCCTCCAGCCCCCCTCGCTCTGCGAAGAATCGAACGCGCACACCTGGCAGTCGAGTACTGGCACAGTTTGTTCTCAAGAAATAGACGCATCTGCAGCATGGTGAGTGAATAACAGATGGTTGGGCGCGACGAGACAGACGTACCGGTTAACGACTGGCCGTACTGCTCGCAGCTCGGTGCTGCTCTGGCGGTGGCAGCCAAGCGCGACAGGCTGCATGCACCGCCACAGCATCACCGAACTGCGAGCACACGCCACGCTCTATCACGAACACAGCAATGGATACAACGGCGATCTAGCAAGGATAAAGTACGGCAAGTAAGCGGAGTATGCCCAACTGCGCCGCTCATCGCGCAGCGTCGACGGCCGTTGGCTGGGTCTCCCCCTGGAAGACGTTCTGGCGCGCCAAGGACTTGAGTCCGGAGTGTGAGCTGCACGTTATCTCGATGACCGTCTGGTACACCTGGCTGCGGCGGCCGGTTGATCTTGACTGGGGATATCCTGGCGCAGGGATAGCGCCCACGAAGTAAGGACTATCACAAAGTTCCGGGTCGGTTTCAGGCTCGAAGCTGAAGACATGGAACGGCATGGACTGCAACACCGTCAGTGACATGTTTCTACAGTCAAGATATGATCCTACGCACACAAAGAAAGGCGTTGGACTCTCGCGCCCATTCCAGCGGACACTCCAGAGGCACGACCGTACGGCACTTATGGGGGCGCATCAGGCGTCGGCGTGAGTAGCCTCGTGGACCGTCCTGTTTACTATTATCGTATCGTCGGTACGTTACATGTGGAAAGATGATAAGCGTGTGCGTGGGAAGGATCATATCTGTAGAGCGAAGTCATCAAATATAAGCATCGACCACGCAAAAGTTACTGACCTCTACAGGACTGAACGGTATACCGATCACCTCAAGGCTACACAATCGAGTTGTCGCAGCGCCCCAGTTACCAAGGATTTGTAGTACGACAACACCGAAATCAATGCCGATGGCATGGATTTCTTCGAATACGTGAAAAATCTGGCGAGGGTGAGTAGAATTATTAACATCAAAGATGAAAGCTGCAAGGGGGAGCAAGTCTAGCCCCAGCGAAAGTGGAGGAGCAATGGGGCCGAAATGGTGGTTGACACGTGTTGAGAGCGAGTGACGAAGATGGGAGAGTTCACCCAGTTGCGCGAGGTTATCAAGGCCGTCAACCGCGCCCCAAACAACGATCTCCCTCGGTGACGACGCAGCCGCGTTATTCAATGCGCGAGACTGGTCGACGATAATGTGAGTTATCATGCCGTAGGTGGCAAGCCTCACCCCCAGCTGGCTTCTTCTCCCCTCGAATTCCCAGCAATTGCTCCCAAGGTCCGTGATGGTTTCCGTCGTACCGGAAAGATCAGCCTCAACCTCTACGCTAGAGCTGATCGCTGTGAACTTGTGAAGTATCTTCGCTCCTTTGGTGTAGGAAGCAAGGTTCGATAAGCCGGAAGCCTCTGCAGATATCTGAGAGAGCACGTGGTGAATGGCGGTAAAAGGGAGTGAATACGTTCTTTCAGCCGTTTGGGGGCAGAGGCGGGAAAACAACGGCAGGGTCTGGCACTGAATGCGAGGCGATATGAAAATTGTCATTGAGAGGGAGATTAACGCGTTGAGAAGGGTCATCACGAGGAAGATCGATGCCCAGCGAACAATTGAACCACGAATGCCGATCGCCGCCAGCGGAGGATCAGGATGGGGCTCACATGCCTGCGTCGTCGCGATTCAGGTAAAATCTTGATTTCATAAGAGAATGCAAAAGATGGCTTACTTTTTGCTGCCCAGGGTTAATACCGGATCTCCCAGTAGCATCCGGACCACATCCTGGAGGTGACGTCGCTATCGTTGGGTCGAAGAGCATAGGCGGATTGCCAGAAGCGTGGATCGCTTGAACAGCGTTCACGTTGTGTCTTCTGCGAACACCATTCCCTGAGAGAATATCGATTATTGATCATAAACCGGTACCGGAGGAACGCAACACAACGCACAGGACATAGTATCGTCCTGAACCGCGAAACGTGAAGCGCGGAAAGGATCATTGCCAAGGTCGGGAGACATGAAGTATAAGCGGCTAGATTCTTGGCGGATGAGCGGATAAGAGAGTATCGTCCATAGATTATTGAGGGAATCCTACCTGTCGGCGCGCACGAGGAGCTATAGCTGAGCTACAAGACGGCCTATCTGCGAAACCAGAATTTGTTGTGGGTGGAAGAGGCCGCGCCTAGTTTGCAAAGGCCTGGGTCGCAATATTCTACGTGTGGGGTCAGCCCACTCGTCTGTCTTGTGCTTGTCTTGTAATGCAATTGGCGTCGCGTCCGCGTCCATCCAAGTCTACGTCGCGGTCAGGTCTTCGGTCGATCAAATCTTGGGGCTTCGAATTTAGACGCCCAGCCTGCCATTTCTAGACCGCCATTTTACTCACGGTTCGAGTTACGACGACGACACGACGACGCACACTCCGTCTCTCTCAAGGCATATCTGTATCCTCATATCTCATATAACCTACCCAGCATGCAAGCACCGCTCGTAGATGATTGCTCGACCGAGTTTTCGAAGCCATTAAAAGGAATGATGATAGTGAGTCTGGACAACGTATGCTCAGCTCTCAAGCTTCAAGCCCTGAGTATTTCCTCTTCAAAGCCACACTTTAACGCGACGACGGCGGAATTTTCTACGGCGGACACGCCACACACCTCGCATCCGGCAGTTTGTTCCGAGGCAGACTTGAGGTCGTTGTACGGAGTCAAGGTCCGCGACTTCGCGTACGAAAGCAAGCTGTCGCCTGTTCGTTCGTCTCGGCAGGTTCCCCAAACTCTGAAGCGCTCCAGGCAGCAGTTCGAGGCCAACGTTGACGACGAGTACTTCAGCGCCTTATCCCAAGCCTTCGCTCGAAAGGCGGGTGGGATACACGGCTCGGCGGATGGTCATGGAGGGTGGAAAAGGGTCAAACCGTCGGAGACACGGTGTACGCAGTATATCCAACTTAGGGCATCTACGGAGAGACGCGATAGTGCTGGTGAACTCTGCCTTCCGTGGCTCAGGAGAGAAGACGCTCCACACCATCCGTCGATCGTAACGCCTCCCTGCATTCGGTCATCACAAATCCCTCTCACCACGCCGGCAGCCTCCCCATCATCCCCTAAAATGTCGACTACCCCGCGGGCAAACGTCCCGAGAAACGCTATCGTTGGAGGACCCCCGAGCTGTGTGCAGAGTGCTTTGCTCGATCACGCTGTCGCTGTCAACTACGCCCCAGTCCGGATTGACGTCGCACATACACAATATCCCTTGCTTCGACTTACACTATCGCTGAGCACGACGCCTGTGATGCCAGCAATTAGCGCGCCAAAACCACGACAGCGGCCCGTGGCAAAATCCCCTGCGGCCGCCCGCGAGGCTCGGTCCAGCGATCCACCACCTGCATCACCTGTCACTCAGCCCCGCTATTGGCTGAGAGACAGGTCGAGCGATCAAAAAGGCACGACTTGTTCGCCATCGTTGCCATCGACTCCTCCTCGATCTCGTTACAACCTGCGGGCGAGATCAGGAAGCATCTCCCCGACCCGAGTTCCATCACCCAAGCACGGAGTCTCTCGCGATGCAATGTTGTCCCCGACGCCCTCGCTTGCTACAAAGCGGCATGACGTTGATAGCAGTAGTGCTGCTCTGCGAGGACACGTCAGGCCCAGTCTCCAGCGGCGTCACAAACGTCACGGGCTGTACGTAGTGCCGAGTCGACGATAGGGCTTTCTCAGTTCTTGTGAGTATTTGTACGCGTTTCGTTTGTATAACTATAACGGACATTTTTGCTCCTCTACCTTCTTCACACTTCACACGTTCTCCCTCTCTTCTGCAGCGCCCTCGAGGCAGGCTCATATCGACTGTGTTGCTTATCTCATGTAACCTATATCTTCTGGTACGAATCTACAGAACCCTCGCGCTTGCTCTCGACGTCCCCGCACCCATCTGCGCCCTATGGCGCCATCAAGCAATGTCCGTCGACCCACCACACACACTGGCCCAAGTCGCGTGTGTTGATACTGTCTTCCAGCGCGCTTCGTATCCACGCTTCTTGCTGAGGCGGAACCACCGCGGTTGACAGGATCTCCCAGAAAATCTCAGGGTCGACGAGATAGAAGACCATCAGCGTCATTATGCCGTCCTTGGAGTCCTCTTTGAGTTGCGCCTCGGTCAGCCAGCGTTGGTATATATTGGGAAAGGCGATGGCGCGGCCGTGCTGCCAGGGCCAAGCTGCATTATCGTGAATATTATGGACAACCATATCCTATCTATCCCGCTGTCAATCTCGTCCTATTCCTCTATCAATCTCGCCCGTGATGCTTGATTTACTATGTTGAGAGTGCGAGCGCGTTGAGCTCGGTTACGAGATTGGAGACGGCGGGAATAGTAGAACATCGCGCACGGGGATGTCCCTTCCGCAACTGTCCGCAGATGACACAGTGCGGTGCACGTCGAGTGCGACGTGGGCTGGAAGTAAGTATCGCAGGGCCCATCTGGGTTGCAGAGGGCACCTGGTTGCGAAAGCCTGCCAGCTGAGAGGCAGGAATGTTCGAAGCAGGGTCATTTGCAAGATACAGTGGTGCGCCATCTGCAACGTGAAGTGGCTTAAGTGGCTTAATAATGGGACACAGATTGATATGATCCACCTGTCGTTGCGTCGCATGGCTTGCACTCGCTGGCGCATTCGAAGCCATACTCGACTAGTAGGCGTTTACATCCTTTCAGAAGGAGCACCGCAAGGGCTTCACCTAGCGTTGAAGCCTGACGAGTGTAGATACTCGTTCTTCCGCCTAGTGGCAAGATGTCCGTGCTGCAGGAAGAATTCGCGTACTGTTAGATGTAGGGCAATGGGTATGACGATCGGCTTTGCTCACATGTAATCCGTACTGATGAACGGAGCCGAACATCTAGTCACGGGATACCACGACAAGCCATCGGCCTCCCATCTTTGATCGTGGGGTTTTAAATCCATTACGAGCTGGGGGATGTCCGGGCTTGAGACGTCGATGACCAGAGCCTGCAGCACGTCGGAAACTAGCTGAGCCTGCGATTGTTGTAGAAATTTTATGAGCACAGGGAACTCGTAAGTACCACGCTCATGATACTGAGGCTCCTGGAGAGGACGGCTAAAGACGACTCAGTGCGGCGACTACTCTCTTGAGTGCAGCCAGATACCTACTCAAAGACGACGTCACAGGAACCCGGAGAGAATACTAGCCAGAACTCTTCCATTCGTTATTGGCAAGACAACAGGAAGCAGCAGTGTTCCTCACGGCGTCAAGGAAGCAGTAATGCTCCTATAATATGGGCGATTCAGAGGTAGTCGGAGGAAATAGCAAGCATCTGCGGTTTGAGAAGTCTCGGCAAAACCCGAGATCGCGACCACTCGAGATCGCGACCACTCTGATCACTAGCCTTCTCTAGCCTTCCAATATTCCATCACTAGCCTTCCAATATTCCATGGCCATACATACACCCATGCTACCCTGTGCTACAACCTGCTACCACCTGTTACGCTAGATATAAATTTCCGCCCGCCAGGATGCATCAAGTTGGGCCAACGCCCCGCCTGCGACGTCACGCGTCACGGTTCGTGGGCTCTCGATTGGTAGGCTGCTGGACGGCTATCAATTTTGCAGTTTTGCAGTCTAACGATTTATCAGTCACATGGAGAAGGGCTAAAAGAAAGTGACGCCACCCGGCACTTGCACTTGCGGTGACGGGCATCCAGACAGCGGCGAATCTTTTCTGGGACGCTGGAGAACGGATAGCGTATGTTCGACCCCAAAGCATCCAATCTACTTGCCTGTAAGTGCGGACCCACCCAGATCCATAATATTTGAAAACACATCTTCAGTATCAGCGGTAGCTCAGGATACGAACTAAGTCTCGCGCAACGCTGGGCGCAGCCTCCAAGCCAAGACATTGTGACATTGTTTCCGGTCGCACGATCGCAGTGTTCTCCAGGGCAGGCATGGGATGACGATGATCCGAGCTGGTCACCAACCGAGCTGGAATCTCCTCGCTCTAAGGTCAAACAGCTGCAAATATTATTTTCTTACAGATTCCCGGCCACCCGAGCTCCGTGAGCACCTCGTCATTTTTGTGAGTACCCCATTATTTTTGTAGGCACATCTCAGGGCAGCGCGTCGGCAGCAAGAGCCATTCAACCTGGTCATGCACATAGGGCGGCATGTGGCTGAGACCGACCTGCCGGCGCCAGGGATATCATCTGGTACCTACGGAACCAGATGCCCATGGAACCTTCCGGCCCCGTATTTAATGCCGTAGCGAAAAGATGCCGTAGCGAAAAGGTGCCGCCAATTCACTGCGATGGATCCCCACTTCTCTCCCGCTGATATGCATTGCGGCGTCCTTCAGGCCTCGTTTTTTCACGTAGCTATTCCACTAACCGGTGATGAAGGTGAACATGTACTTGGCTCGCACCCGTCCTCCGACTCTGTCATTCCTCCCGAAATCGCTCAAATGAGCTGCATTAGTCAGTGGTTCCTTCCTACCGTCTGTTGCTTTCTCTGATCGACCTTCCTCGCCGCTTTAGAAGCAAGGCACTGCTACCTTCGCGGGTACCTCGAAAAGACGGGTGGCGCTACAAGTCGGTTCGTCGTTGAGATAAAGGACGTCAGCGGATCAGGATACGGCGTACAGGTACGTTTACAAGCACGTCGCGGCCATTTCTTTTCTCTGACCTGACCAGGTGGATGGTCAACGTTTGGCGCCTCGTTACTGGACAAGAGTGCGCCACGGTGCAAAGGTCACCATTGGCATGTTGTGTGAGCACAGTCTACCTTGCCTCGTCGTTCGTACACTCAGCCTAATTTTACAGCCACGAAAGCAACGATATACACTCCCTTCTCTGTCAGTCAGCCTCCTCTGTTCTTCGTCGACGCCACAATTGACTTTGTCTCTTCTGTAACAGTGCCAGTCTCTGTTTGAATTTGGGAAGACGTGAGTGACGCCGTTCGCTAGTATGGCTGATGGCTGATGGCTGTTCTCTGTTCTCCGCGTATAGCCTCGGTCAGGGCAGCTTTGGGGAAGTCCTCAAAGCTCGGCATGTTTCAACAGGGTTGATTTGCGCGATCAAGCGGATCCCCGTTCCAGCCGAAGATCGCGCGAAATGGCGAATGCCCAATAACGCGATCCGTCGAGAAGTCGATGCACTCCTTCGGATAGACCATGTGGGTTTTTACTACTACTTCTTGTCGTATTGCTTCTTATCTGATGTTTTCCGTTCAGCCATATGTCGCTCGCATGTTTGGCTATATCAAAGAAGTCACTAACCTCTGTGAGTGTGCTCTCTATGCAGCTGACTGTCCTTAACGCTGGTCGTCGGCCAAGACATCTGCTTGGAGTATGCTCGACTTGGGAGCCTCAAGGTACTCGTTGACTACATGCTAGCGCAACATATCTCAATACGTAAGCGTTCTCTCTGGTCCCCATTTTGTGGCTTGCTACTGATGTCTTACGAGAAGCGGAGTGCGACGTCGCCATCGGCGCCTTTCAGTTGTGCTCGGCCCTCGGTCACATCCACAGCTTAGGTTTCGTCCATCGTGACATGAAGCCCGGTGTACGTCCGACTTTTATATCAAAATCTCAATTACTGCTTATAGATCCTACAGAATATCTTGATGGATAAATTAGAGCCGTTCACGTTGATGGTAACCGACTTTGGCATGACCAGGATGATAACTGGCGAGACTAGAAATCAAGTTAGGTGGTTCCATTGTCGCAGCCTGTCTTTCGCTCATGATATCTCATAACTGTGTCAAGACCATTTGCGGAACAATCGACTATATGGCGCCAGAAGTCATTCTTGGGGGTGACAGCTCGACTCACTACGATAGCAAGGCTGATTCGTGGAGCTTGGGTGTTGTCTTGTTCGAACTGTAAGTCTAGCTCGGTCTTGCGTCTTGAATGAGTGCTGAATCGGAGTCTGTTGCAGGCTTGCCATGGGTGTCATGCCCTTTGCTGCAGAGGACTTCAACTTTGACAGCGCCTACGGTCCACGCTTCGACAACAGGGTCCTAGATTGGCAAAGGTTCCCCGTGCCCATCAGTAATGCAGGTCAGTGTTTCTTTCTCGTCTTTGGGCCTGACTTCTGAAGCTGGAGTCCGTAGCTCAAGACCTAATCACCCGTCTTTTGATTAGAGACCCGGCTTCCCGTATTTCGGCGGAGGAGGCACTCCGTCACGAATGGATCGTTAATGCTGCTCGGGCTATGTGATCGCTTAATCCTGTACCCGCTTGTATCACACCAATGCATCGAATCGTATTCAACAGTGTTGATCGACTATGAATCCTCCCGAGACGAATATAAGACAAATGCGAAGCAGGTATTGACCTCCGT
Source organism: Ceriporiopsis andreanae CBS 279.92 (assembly GCA_001969225.1). Taxonomy (NCBI): domain Eukaryota; kingdom Fungi; phylum Basidiomycota; class Agaricomycetes; order Polyporales; family Meruliaceae; genus Ceriporiopsis; species Ceriporiopsis andreanae. The sequence continues at coordinate 5,479 of ALYI01004449.1, read as the reverse complement.
ACCAGAGACAGCGATACCGACATCGTTGCGAACCGCGTCTTCTGGCGTCCATCTCCGCTGCGAATGATAGACAACACCGCGTCGACGCAGTACGTATATAAAGGTTCGTACGCTTGAGGTGTACGCCGGCCGCTTGAGGTGTAAGCCGACCGCCGTAGTTATTCTCTTGGACGCGGCACAGAGATCATGCTTGTGGTGAAGGACGAGATAGGGAACCTCAAGCAGTGCTTCTAGCAGCTTACCGACACTCCGTTCGAGTTGGGGTCCAGCGGCTCAAAGCGGCGAATGAGCCAGAAGATGACTGCGAGAGTATCCGGTTATGGACATAGGTGTCTACGGCAATGAGCTGAGCACGACCTGCGAGGCGCTGCCAGTGGCCGACTCGCACGTCTCCTTGTATCCGGATCCCTGTCCCTGTTCTGCTCCTACAATACTACCTCTCATAGACCTCGACCCAATGCGACTCGTTCTCTGGAGAGGAGGTGCGCGCTGTCCGATGCGACGATATCACTGGAGTCTGGCGTTGGTGGCTGCGATAACGACCGAGGATTCCTCCAAGACGGCCGGCACTGGCACGGATTCCGCAGCTGTGTCCAATGAGCGTCCGACGCGTGCAGTGCAGACCCGCCAGTCGCAGCGGCTGCCTCCTCGGTCTCTTTCACCTCGGTCTCTTTCACCTTCACCTCATCATCACTCTCACCCTGAGCCGCCCGCTCGGCATCTGTCTCCCCAACCCTCGCTTCCACCCACACCCCCCCTCCCCCGATCGCCTGCACCACCGCGGCGACGACCGCTCTGCACTGGCCGCGCACGCCCGCGGCGACTGCAGCGAGCATCGAGCGCGTGTATGCGAGCTCTGATTGAGACGTGGTGGCGGCGGCGGCGTTATTGCTCGAGTCGACAGCGCGAGCCCTTGCATACCGAATGTGAGTAGCCCGCAAATCTTTACCGCAAACAAGGCAATAGAAATCCAACAGGGGGTAGTCGACGTGGCCGTTCGCGTGCGTGAGCTTGGGGGTAGCACCACATATGTCTCCGGCGACAGTGGCGCGGCTAACGGGCTGTCGAATCGACTAAGTGTCGGTCCGCGGCGGTCGCATGAAGTGATCTGGTAGATTTACAGCCATTCCGGGTATACCGATATTCCCCGCCGGCTTGTGGCATATGCATTGGTCTTTGGTGCAGTTCTGCAATGTGACGTCAGATAAAGAGGAGGGCGCGATGATTTGAATGTATTTACCCACAACCAAACGTTGAACACCGGGCCAATCGGGGTCGGAGGACCGGCCGCCTGGGGCTGCACCGACGGCTTGGCCGTAAAGGCTGTCGCCGACCTGATTGGTAGAGCCATCAGGCTGGTGCGCCCAGCAGACTGAGTCGCAGCAGGTGGCGAGGCGTCCGAGAGGACGATGGGACGTATGGCCCCCGAGACCATAGCGTCGACCGACGGCAGACAGACGGGGGAGACATTGCCGTTCGGTGCGAGGTCTCTGCGCGGCTGGGTATGCCAGCACCGCAAGATCAAGGTCAAACGCACCGAGTGGATGTATGCCCGCGTCGCCCGTCGGCCCGCCTTGGTGTGACTGCGCCCGATGCCAATGTCATGCGCTCTGAGCCTTGAGCTTGAGGCCCTACCATGTGATGGTACTTGATGTGCACCCTAGCTAGTTGCAACGGACGCAAGGACGGCAGCAGAGGGGAGGTCATTTATGGCTATGGACGCATCTTTCTACTGAGATAAGTGAGATAAGCACCCACCTAAGCAAAGAGGTTGGCTCACTTGGACTCGTACTGCCCTCGACACGCACTTGGTACCATAGGATCGTAAGGGCATCGCATAAAATGGCGACGGACACACTCGACGATACACGTTACGGCCCTCTTTGCGGCGTTTCGAGGAGACGCGGCGCAAACCCTAGGACTCGTATATACGCTTCGCCCTGAAACGCAGTGCCTTGGGCAAACTAGAGTGAGGATTTGATTCTTTCTTTGACGCGGTTATCTGATACATAAAGCCCGCTGAGTTCGTTTAAGACATGTTGTTGAGAGAATACCGCGTTGAGCCTAGGAGCGCGAAGCCTAGTCTCGGCTAGAGCTGTCAACGAGCCTACGGTGGCAAACCTGAATTTGTGAGGAGGACGGGGTGTGGAAGTGTGCGGAGAGGACTGTGACGAGTAGGTAGACGAAGCGTCACGGGTCACGGTCGTCGGTCACTGATAATCCGTCACGTGTCACAGTCATAAGTCACAGATCATCCGTCACATGGGTGTTGCCTGTCGCGTCGCTGCTTCTCTTCTCCATGCTTCGACACTCCCCATTTGCACCTCTCGAATTCTCGGCACCGGTGTATGGGCCTTGTAGCATGCCTGCTACTGCTAAGGCGAGGACGAGGAGACAGTGAATGCAGCAAATGCAGTCACCACGAGGTGCGACGACTGGGGAGGCGAAGGATTCGTCCCTGTAGACTCAGGTTTAGGTGCGTTGCACTCTTCGCACCGGTGTGCTCGTATAGACGATGACCCTGACTCTAGGCGTGAAACTCAAGGAATTGTGGGAGTTACTGAAGCCGGAACTACCCGCTTCAGACTCTCGGCACGAGAAGGTCTCCAATCTTTGGGCCGCGAGCGGGAGTGCGGACGTGATAGCGGTGCAGGCCCTCAAAGCCATGGGAGGTCGCAAAGGGCGCGCAGAGGTGTGGGAAGAGAGTCGATCAGCGACGGAGACGCGCGTCGGACGTGCCGGTAGCATGAGCGTGAGACAGGAAGCAGCAGGAAAGCGGCGGAGACGCATCGACTGCGGCGAATGTGGCGGGCAGTAAGGCAATCGAGGCATGGCAGACCCTGGTATGGATGTAATTTGGACGGTTGGGTCTTCGACTCCGCCGTGGTATATTTATCTCTAATTTATCTCCCTCGCCTCTCGCTTCCATCCTTCGTCTCACACCATGCTCCCCCTCATGTAGGTTCTCCCCTCTAGAACCCATATCCTTCGGACATCATCAGTTCCAGACGCTGTGTGCTTCATTATCGTGGCATTTTTAATTTGTCCGTACGAGATCTACTCGAATATCTACAGCGAGATTCTAGTCTACGAGTTTACATTCATTGTCGCCTGCGTCTCGACCACGTGCGACCGCTCAAGGCGAACAACCCGACCCAAACAGCCAACATGCAACTTGTCCACTGGCAAGCTGCGACGCTACGATGAGCTGCCAAATGACAAAAGACACGAGAGTCGGGCGCACCAGGCTGTCGTCGCGTGAATCACGATTTGATGTAAGTTCCGGGATCTCGCAGTCGGAACGACGAACCACGGAGAATAGAATGCACATACCTAGACATTAGCGGACACTGAACGACGTTCAGAGCGGTATAGAAACATGAGAAAAATAACCTACACAGATCGGGTCGGTGGCAGCGTTCACGGTGTAGAAATACAGCTGTAGCGCAAAGTTGCCAGCGGGATCGATGGCGGCAGCGATAGCGCTGTGTACAGTAATGAGTCGAGACGATCAATAATGGTCAGCTCATGTGCTCACGAGACACGGATGCAGACTACTACGCACCTTTTCACACGTCGCAGTCTCACCCCGAGCTTCGAGTGTTGCAATATTCTCCTGGCACTTGACAAGGCCCAAGGACGTCGCGTGCTGCTCGCGGTGAATCGCATTGTCGATATAAAGACCGCAAAAAAATCTGAAGATTCGGCAAGCCAGGGGTATACGGACCCTCAAAGTAAGCTGGAAGAGCGAATGTTGGAGCGTGCGCATGTAGTCGAAAATTGAGTAAAACGAGCTGCCAGAGATGGCACACACCGTGTGGGATGTAGAGTTTGGGACTTGGGGTCGTGGTGAGGATTACCGATTGATGTAAACCGGGAGCCGCCGAAATAGAGCGACGAGGAGCTCCTGTTTCTAGCGTTTGGCTTGCGAGAAATGATGCAAGAGGCGAAGACGAGTGGACGTCAGCGGCGTCTTGGAGATATTGCGGGTGCCCTGACGGCTGATAATGCCCTGAGGCATTCAAACGCTCGAAGAGTCAGCGCGGCACCAATACTGGCATGTCAAGACGCACCTCGTGTCGGTATGAGCCCTCTCGGCGTGCCTGACCATCCGAGTGGCTAGTCCGTCCGCTTGACGATCGCGCAGGGCGCGCACTTGTCCAGATGCTGCGGGTCGGGCCATAAGATGGTCACCACGGATTCTTCTCGAGCCTTGCCATCGGTAGAGTCGGACGTACGGCACCTTGGACCGAAGAGCCATATGGCCAGGACTCCAGACTGGTGTTCCGATAGCGGGGACGCGCTTTAAGTGCCTCGCGTTACAGATCATAATGCACAACTAATGCATGGACGGCGCGCGTTTAGAGCTTCAGACTACGATGCTTCAAGAGGTTCGTGAAGTCCTCGCCGGTCAACGCGGCTGCGAGTATAATTTCCGCGCGTCGTCCTCGAGATTCTGCAGAGCGAAGATGAGTCTTGTGTGGCTCAAAGCATGCAAGGAACGTACCATGGGTTCCCGCTGGTGCTTCAAACGACGTTTAATGCACCTATGCACTGTTCGTTCGCATCGGGTTCGCCGTGATGCTGCTGGAAGCATTGTTCCCAAGCATTATTCCCGACTCGACACGCCTCTTCGACGCGGCTACGGGGCAGGTCTTATCAATCAAGCCAAATAAGACTGAAAAGGTCCACGTCGAGCTTGAAGGTTCTCGAGTGGTGCTGAACATGGCGTCTGACTTGGACACGATGGTGATGGTAATGGTCGAGGAGCAGCAGTCGTTGGGCGCTTCACCGCTTGAACTGCGACGACCACCATTATGCCTCGCAGCCACGCCTCCCAACCACTCCACGGACGTGAATTTCACAGATCAGTTATGTAAACGACCGCTCTTTCAAAACACTTGGCTTTCAGTCAGTTCTCGCAGAGGCGATCGCTGGGGAATCGACGCGACGCGTGTCATGCCACCGCTGAGGCAGACATGGTGTCGGCGAGGACTGGCAGGACTGAATGGACGGAAAATGGCACGAATGGAGTGGGAATGAGGTGTGTTCTACGTCGATGTTTTGCTGTTCCAGCTTCTTACCCCGCATACAGCCTGTATGTCGCTGTGAACCACAAGCGACGTTGATTCTCGCCTTGGTCATGATCCCCGCGCAGCAGCAGACAAGGCAAAACCGACGTCCAAATCCGTCGACCACGGAGGCATTGCGACATTCATGCTTCGCACACCAACGACCGGATCGCCAGGCGCATTCGCCGCTATCTTTCACGTCTATTGCCTCAAGTATACTACGTTCCGGGCATCGTCTCTTCCTTTCTTGCGATGGAGCGTACTCCAATCACAGTGCCGAAAGCCACGTTCTATGCCTCGTGGCACGCTGAGATGCGCAACGAAGGCGATCAATTCACTCAAAAAAGACTGTCCAAGGCTTTCTGTGAGTGAATAGCAGCCGTCTTCGACCTCCATTTCGCCGCACT
>ALYI01004448.1:0-14849 GCA_001969225.1 Ceriporiopsis andreanae CBS 279.92 | reverse complement strand
CAAAAATTAGATAACCAATAATGAGGGCTGTGCCCCCATAATAGTGGTTAAACTATTAAGAACAGATACTACACTTGATCTAAGCCAAAAGGCCAGAGTGGTAAGGATTCACAGTGGGCGGAGGGTCGGTTATATACCGCGTGTGGGCGTGCGCACGGACCAGGCTGACTAAGCGGCGGCAGGCGCCACGCGAGGGCGGGAGCGCACCCCCGTTTTGGGTCGCGCGTCGGGATGAGATATTCTCTTTTGGGGTATTTTCTTTTCGAGGGGTTTTGGCGAGGCTCGTGGGCTCATTTTCATTCTAGTAACCGGAGAGATATTCATAGGTGAACTGCGACAGTCGGCTGTGCGGCGCAACCCGTCGACGCGGATCCGTAGCACTTCCCGTCCGATCTGCGTGAATAGGTACTAAAGACTGCGCCACGGATACGGAGGCTCAGTCAGACACGTACGAAGACATACAGCTATAGGACCACTTTTCGCTTCTCTCAGACCGATGATTGCTTCATTGAAATGCACCCCACATCGCTCGCGTATTATTACGCAAACCTCCAGCAGGACGGAGCGGAGTGTCCATGACCAACGAATCGCGACCGGGTAACAGATTGCGACACGCAAAGGCCCAGAGTAACTGGTGTCGATAGCGACGATCTATCTCCTGAGCGTTGAACTCAGATTCGTGTCTCGTATGTACGTACACGTATGAGCACCTACTTAAATGCTCCGAGACAAACTTACCGGACTGCGCCCCAACGAATCATCGGTCTGAGAATACCGCGGAACCACGATGATCGAGCACCGCAGATCCTCCACTTTCAATACGAACGGGCAGCTGCGCGGATGACATCACGGCCTAATGGGGTGGTCGAGTTGCGAAGGCCAGAGAAGGGCTGGAGGCACTAAGGAGGCGGATCATGCGAGCCTCGAGGTACGAGGAACGTGGTTGTGGCCACCACTGGTGTTGGCACGATAGCACGATGGCGAGCAAGCGTTATCGACACGTTCGACCTAAGTAGCGCGGTCAATGCTCGACGTCTGTTGCGGATAGTCGCACTCGACGGAGATGAGGCAACCGTCAGTCAGCCTAACAGATAGCGGCTGAAAGTACTGAGAGGTGATCAGGTCGTGGAACAGAGAGAACAGAGAGAACACTCACGACGGCGGATATCAAAGTGCGCGCGGAAGCCGTTGATGGCACCGGTGATCCTCGCGCACGACAGGTTTCAAAGAAGTGCCGGGACATGAGAACGGGAACATATGGCCTGGTGGCCTCGACGTGCTTCGTCGTTCGATTGCGGGCACGACGCACGGGCATCCTCCTGACGAGTGGGAACGCGGCCAGAGTGCGCGCGCGTTGCGAGTTCGTCGAGGCTCCAAGGTGGACTCGGTGGCGCCGTGGTAGAGGGGAACCTTCGCATGCTCCCGCATGCATGCCCACGAAGGACATAACCAGGGCAAGAAGCTCGCCGCGAGGACGCTGTCCAGCGCCCTGCGGTTCCCGCGCGGCCAGACGACAAGCCCCTGACGGCCCAAAAGGCGGCCCCGTCATGCCACAGGTGTCGGAATTTAGTGCTGGCTGCGCGGCTGGCGAGTCAGCGGAAGTCAGTTTCTGGCTGAATTACACACTGCTGGTCGTATGACTCGCGAGGGCGAATGGGGCAGGGCGCAGAAAGGGCGCACTGTCCCAGGGGAGTTCCGATGCGTCCGGAGCGTGTTTGCGTCGCCCGAGACAGAATGCGACACGGGAGGCGATGGGAAACGGGTTTTCTGCTGTTCTCTACGCCGCACTTCATTTTTCTGGGGACGAGACGAGCTTCGGACGGTGATGCGTCGGACGACGCGCTTCACGCGCAAAAACCGGGGTGCGCTGCGGGAATTCCAAATACAGAGCAACATTTTCGAGAAGAGCGCTGCTGCGACGGGGAGCATGAGAGGGCTGGTGATCTTGTAGTGCTATGTGCTGGGATGGGCATAGTGCCGGCCATAGTACCGCATGCGCATGACCCAGGGTGTGGGACGCCTGGAGAAGGAACAAGGCCAAGGCACCTCTGAACGGGTCGTTAGCCACTTTTTCGCACCTGGAGGTATTTTAGCCATCGCTGCTACGCGTGTCCTCGCGTGTCCCGCGTACGGCAAGCGAGTCTATCGATGCACCGCTAGGTCACGAAAGCAGGCTGTTGAGTGCAGGAAGGGGCCAAGAGCCGGCTGCTGGCAGCAGCCACTTGGATCGCTGCAGTTATAGTTAGACGCCCGTTAATTTACCAATGTGGACCGTGGGAAAAAGCTAGGAGGTATATACCGGCTGAGGTCGCGCGGAAAGTTTTCTGACCAAAGGTTCGCCTTTCCTTCCCCCTCATCGCCTGCCCAGCAGACAAAACCCCCGCTACAAAGCACCTCGCACTTTTCTATGATATTCAACTTGCGAATACGGTGTGTTCCACGTCCTACATCCCTCTAGCACCTTCGCCAACATACGCTCGACGAACTGACACCCATTCCTCACCCCACTAGACCCCAGATTGACAAGATTCTCTTCGGGCCATCGGCACTCCTCCTCGTAGACACAGACCGACCCCCTTAGGGCCACACGACACTACACTGCTCACTTCCTGCTGCCCCCCGCCTCCATTTTCTACTTATGGGATAATTGCATCGTCTCATTCCTCGGATCCAGCTCGTCTGCTCCGGTCGCCTCCAAAACAATAGAGAGAAAAGACACACAACGTTCCAAACCACTCCAGCATACAAGAGGATACCCCTCGTTACCCTAGACTTTACGACATGTACGCTCTCAAGGCCCCCTCTTTCTTCCGGCCGACGAGCCGTCCGACCTCTCCTTCCCCCACACCCGTCCCTCGCACAGACGCAGCTGGAACCACCGACCGTGCACCTCGACCGCTGTCCAAGCTCTCCTCCTTCAATTTCAAGCGCACCGCATCGCCGTTGACTCGTGCGCCGCCACAGCTCGTACAGGATGGCTCGTACATGGAAGTGCTTGGACTACGTCTGAGCGAGGCAGTGTCGAAGGCCCTTGCGCAGCCCACAGGCCCCGCGACCCCCGGAGATCTGCTGGGAGGGCGACGGCCCATTCCGCCTGGAAGAGGACGCGCACTGGGAGAATTCATAGCAACGTGCGTGCTGGCAGCCTGGCGGTTTCCATGTCGCTAACCTTCCGCCCGCTTCACGTCTGTAGTGAGATCAGTTCTGCACGCGAAAACCCGCATCTGTATCGCGCGGTTATCAGGACCCTGCAACGCCCGCTCTCTGTGCTTGTCACCAACCTGTCGGGCCAACTGCTGCCCCTCATTGCTTCCCCTGCCTTCCTTTCGCCTGCCGTGCCCACGCCCCAGGCACCGAACCCGAATGCCACGCAGCTGCACGCCCTCGCCCTGGCGACGTTCGCCGGCGAGCTGCTCGAGACGTTTGATGAACTCGGGTTAGGACAGGAGAGTGACATGCGTGGCGATGGCTTGAAGGGACTCCGGGACAGCCTCGTCTCCACCATCAGACGAGTCATCGACCCGCTGGTCGCTGGTATCAAAAACGACCTTATGCCCCACATCGAGGCGCTCGAGCTAGCCGCGTCCAAGGTCGCAAAGACGGCGGGCGTGGCCGCGAAGATTCCGGCGGTGCACCCGTCCATCGCGTCGATGCACACGACCATGCCGATATACGCCCGGGCTCTGGGGCGCTATATTACCTCCAGCACGGCCGAGACCATCCTTGCGTCACTGCTCATTTCGCTCGTGTGGCGGGGTCTTGTGGCGCTGTCCAATCGCGCGCTGCCTCCGCCGGGACCAACGCCTCCGGGCTCGCCTCCTCTTGGGCCGCTGTCCAAGAATATCAAGGATGTCCGCCGTGGCTCCTCCGCGACGCCGCCTACCACGCCTCCTGCAGGCCGGTTCACGCTCAAGTTGCCGCCTTCTCGCCCGCCTTCTCCGCCGGCGCTCGTCACCAAGGCGCCCTCTGCTGCCGCAGATGCTCATGCACTCTACGATCTGCTCAATTCACTTCCGCGGCCCTCGAACGAGCTGGCACGCGAGGCAGTAGGCGACGCCTTCGATTCGCTTAGCGGCCTGGTCGCGCTTCTGGAGTTCATCTGCTCCCGCCGCGCCCTCGCGATGCCCGGCGCCGAGCTAGAGCGCGAGCTGGACATGCTCACCGTCGACATCTCGACGCTCATCGCGCTCCCCGTGCTACTCAAGGCGTTCGTGTACCCGTACACGTCGCCTGCGACGGAGCGCACCGTCGCAGAGATGCTCGCGCTCACCGAGGGCGCGTACCGCAGCGGGTGCCTCAGCGGATTCGGGCGCGCAGAGGAGTGCGCGCTGGCGGTCGCGCAGCGCGTGTACGGTGTGCTGCGCGCGGAGCTCGCGGGTGCGACGGACTCCGTCCCCGAGGTCGTCATGCACTGGCTGAAGCGGGAGATCGCGGAGGCGGCGAGCGACCAGCAGCAGCATTGACTCCCTAATGCCGCTGCCTCGCACGCAGCGGCGCCCCATGTCCATAGTGCACAGTTCCCGTCTCCGATGCCTGCTTCACGCGCCCACACCACGTACGGCCGTTCGCTCCAAGTACAAGCCCACGCCTCGCGGGTGGTTCGTTTCGCCTTCGATTTTGCTCTGTGTAGATTGCCCCCGGACGGATTGGTGTCGTGCATTGCCACTATCTTATTCTTATTCCCTATTATTAACTGGTCTTGGGACATAGATACGTCGCCGCCATGTCATCGTACGACTCGTTACAATACACTCTTTGACGACTTTGACGCGCGACAACGTGCGCCGCTTTCGATACGTCGTAGGCGAGCACCTGAACTGGCGACGAGGAGGCCGGGAACCATCTCAGAATAACGTCTGCTTTCCACCGAGTATCGGCGTACTTGAGAGAAATGTGCAAGAGGGAGAAAGGTAGAAAGAGGCAGCCTTGGGACGCATCTTAGCTGCTGGTTTTTGGACCATTCCGCCTGCGGAGGCGTTCTCCTCGACCTCAACCGTACGTTTCGTCGCGTCCTCGCTACACACATACTGCACATACTCATACCGCACATACTGACGACAGGGCTTAAATGTGGCCTCTTGTATTGCAGACGTTGTGGCTGTCAAGGACTATATGCCGCAGAGAAAAGCCAAGTTCCAGGCCCTCAGCCGTCGAACATTTTCCAAGCATCCCATGTCCTCACACGGTGTCGCGACCAAGGATTTTGTGGCAGGCCCACATATATTGCTATGGGCTTCTGAACACAGGTTTGCGGAGTGGACAACATCAACAAACGATACTTGTGCGTGCTGAGTCTTGCACTGTGGCTTCATCGGCCGTACGAGGACACTTAATGGCGGATCAGCCTCATAACGGTCATGACTTCTTCGTAGGACAAAATCCAAGTGCCAAAGCTGAACAGTTTGTACACTCTCCGGTATATACCCTCTGTTCAATAAAATTACGTTTGCGAATATGGGCGCTCAGACCATATCCCCGTCCAGTCAACTGGTTCTGCACCACCACCACGATGCCACGACCCGCGCACCGCTCTATGGCTTTTCACGGACTTTCAGTCGAGCTCCTTGGGAGAATCAAGGATCACGTACCCATTTCTGATCTTCGAACCCATGACTGCTTCTGTCTCGCCAGTAGAACAACTCGTGCGCTCTACGGGGAGGCTGACGAACACGACATATTCTGGAAGGAGGCTTGCTCTCTGGTGGGTCTTGGCATGCTCAGAAGCGATGAGGAGGAGGGAAGGACGTGGAAAGATGTTGCCATTGAATGCATCTCGATCGATGGGTTCTGCAACCATCCCGCGTGTGGCGGCGTCTTGCTTGAGCGGAACAGTGCGTATGGTCACACCGCTTGAAACTGAACAGTATACTGAGGGTGCTCATGGTGCAGGAAAGGAAGTTGAACAAGCCAAGAATCGTGTCGTTACCGAATGTGGTTCGGAATGGGACCCCATGAACGGCGGATTTACCCAAGAGTCGGATGCAGAATTTTTTGCACCTGGCGTGGAGTACAGCATCGTCGTAGAGTACCTCAGTTTCAGGAAAGAACTCGCGGGGGCGACGAGGAAGAAGCTGAAGATTACCGAGAAAGATGATGCTCTGCTGAGATATCCCCGCAATTCCAAACCTTCCACACGCCTACGACTACATCAGCATCCACTCGCGGCGCGCAGTTTCGTAATGTTCCCGGGATATTCAGAAATCGAAACACCTTATGGCCGTATCAATACTCACCCACGAGCTGCTACGATCTGGGATTTCCAGCATTTCTTGCGCACCGAGCAGTATGTTCTATTCTCTTCCGAGCGGAGTAGCTCCTTGGAACTGAAGAAGAATGTCAGGCTTGATAAAGAGTTCACGCACGACGACGGGGAGCAAGTGTTCATCTCTAATGGACCGCCGCGTGGTTTCGGCACATGCAAAACTTGGCGTGCTATCTTCAGCAAATCGTGAGTCTACATCTATGGGATCAGGCCGCCGCATCATGACTGACGCCTTGTTCTTTGTGAGCCAATGGTCGTTAGAAGTGGAGGAAGGGTATGACGAGGATGGGGCCCACCCTATTGAATTCTACTTCACTCCTCTGATTGATCTTTCGAGCGGTGAATGAGCCGTAGATGTATGCCCGAGGTCTGATTCATGCGACGGTCAAGAACCAGGGATCCCACCACTACATAATCATGTCATTCAGCGATATGTATCACCCACCAAAGCGTTAACGATGCGCCCGCGATTACAATCTGTGGAGAAGTGAAACCTTGGCAAAGGCAGCCTCCTTACTTGGCATTCCTCCTGACCGTCACCGTAAGATGTAACCCGATAAGTACAAATTGATGTGCCCGTCATTCGACCGTGTCGATGGGCGGAGACTTGATTAGGATGACTTCGCGTCCAACATTCCTTGGTGACCCTAGAAGTGGGGACTGATGTCTCTAGTATACTTCTGCGCCATGTCGTCGTTTCGAAGGCGGAAGTTTGATAAGACCAATCACTAGCACACGTAAATAATCACGGCCTTACAGGCGTTTTAAAATTGCTCGTTGTCAGGTTTCGGTGGCAGTAGTAGCCGGATGTGGTATGGGCTGAGCCAAAACACTGTTCTTCAAGTTTCGCACACCGGCTTCTGGCCACTGTAACGCAGAAGTCCATTGTCTGGCTCGTGCGAAAAAAAAAAAAGGCGAGATATTCACCTCATTACGGCATCCTCCCAGACTTGCATAGCAGCTTACTCGCACCGGCCCCGTTAGCAACGCCGTGTCAGGAAGAAAGTGACAAGAAAGGAAGGAGAGCGCCTTTGACGCCGAGATTGCCTTGTGCGGCATGGGGCGGCAATCAAAGGCAATCAAAGGAAGCGCCGTGCCAAGAGACCGCCGACGCAGTCCGTTCTTCGCGGACATCCACGACGTCCACACGCTCTTTCTCCTTTGAACGAGTTAAAAGCAATGGTGAGCGCTCGCTAGCGTTCACTGGCTATCGCTTCCCCACTCACCATTGTGGCTTCTACCTATCCAGCAGCGCAACGATCGTCGCGCTGATTTTGCACGACCTAGTCCAGACCTCACCAAATCGACTCGAGGTCAAAATAAAGTATAGATCAAGACTTTGATTCTCGTTCCCGCGGGTATGACAAAGCAGGGCGTTCCAATGTCATGCGGGATGTGCATAGTCGTCCGCAGCGCGGCGCCGGCAACATTCGATGCAGACTGTTTCATGCGCGCGGGGGATCAAACAAAGATCGGTTTGCCCGACATTGACCGCGCGACCGAGAGTTGCGCTAATAAAGACCGCCGAGGCACACGGTATATATACGCCTCGCGAATCACTAGATAGGTGCATTCCAACTTCGCGACTCAATCATGTCGGACACGACCACCCCCCGCCACTATGTCATTGCTGCCTACGAAGCATGGGGTGCGAATGTTTCATTGTGTATCTGTTTCTTGCGACTGATTAATGTTTTACAGGACATACAAAGCCTTTGTGCTCCTTAGCTGCCCGTATGGTCAGGCTGCGCGCCATCGTTGTCACCATGTTCACCACCGCTGGTTATTATGATCGCGTAGCAAGCGAGATTTCGCGAAACTTCACACCCGAGGAACACGAAGTGCGGACTCGAATCAGGTGCGTAGATTGTGCACATTCCAGGCTGCATTGCTTGAACTCCTTCTAGGGTTGTTGCGCTCGTAACCAGGCCGGAAGTACACTTTGACGTGGAGATGTTCAATACGTCGTTTTTGGACGCTTATAAGACCCTGGTCGACGAGAAGGAAATCACTTGCGCCAAGACGCACGAGAAGATCCCCACTGTGCCCAGCCCTGACGTCGCTATCTACGACGTAAGCAAGCTCCCACTACCTTCGTTTGATCCATGTTTATAAGCTCGTGCACAGGCGTTTTGTATGACACTATTACAAATAACTCGTAAATGGAGCAAGAAGCCAGTCAAGATCTACAGTACCGTCCCATTCCCGATCAGAGCGACCTACTACCTCTTCGGCCCTTCAGGCCCACAGCCTGCTAACACACGGCAGTTCATCGAGGACGAGATGAAACGTACCGGTCGATCGTTTGCGGACCTAGCAGATGATGTATGTTCTCGCCTTCATATCTCCGAATTTGCGCTCACACAACAAATCTACGCAAGATCTTTGTGGTCTCGAAGAATAGAGTGACACAGGTTCCTGGGATGCCACCGATGTATGACTATGAGCATTTCCCCCAGACGGTAAACGCATTCCAAAATGATTCACAAAGACTTGACTCTGATAACACACAGATGATCATACCGGGAGTCACCGTGGGAGTGCACACTCTTGGTGGAATCGAGTGGGTGCATGATAAATCGCTTCATGTTTCTTTGCTCACGCGAACGATAGACTCCTGGAAGCCAGTGACGGTGTCATCATGCCCACCGCAGACTTCCTCGATCCTCCAGAGGCGATCGAAGCCTTCCGAAGCTGGTTCGCCCAGACATCGCGGAAAGTATACACTGCGGGACCAATGATATTTATCGATGACAACAAAACAGTGAAGAAGTCTGACGGCGCATCGGATATAGGCGAATTCATGGCGCGCATCCTGAAATCGCATGGACCGCAGTCGATGTTATACGTGAGTGGCCAATCACAGATCCAAAGTCTTAGATGTTGTGGCCTGAATCCTCGACCAGATTTCTTTTGGCTCTGTGTTTTGGTGTACCGAGCCGGAGAAAGTGTGGGCATTCGTGGATCTGTTACTTGACAAGAAGATACCTTTCGTGAGTACTTGCATGGAAAATAGATGGGTAAACTGACTGTCGCCCCTCGTGAAGATCATGAGTCACGCTTCTCCATTCGCCCAAGTCCCCGATTGGCTTTCGGAGAAGGCTAAGACCTCAAAGCTTGCCATTTTGTCGCCGTGGACGCCGCAGCAAGCCATTCTCGAGAATCCCGTGAGTGTTGCATCAAGATTCGTGTGGGATTTCGTACTTATGTACCTCACACAGGTGACGGGCTGGTTCGTGTCGCATTGTGGATGGAACAGCGTGCAGGAAGGCATCACCGCTGGCCTCCCCATGTATCGTTTTTATCTCGAGGCTGCATCCACCGCGCTTACCTCGCTCTTCTAAACAGGATCTGCTGGCCATACCAGGGCGACCAGGCGATAAACGCCATACACCTGACAGACAACCTCAACACTGCATACGAACTCATCGAGGTGCGTACCGGTGTCGGGCTCAAGACGATTTACCGCACCGGCAAGACACCTGTCGGGACGCTGGACGCTATCCGCGAGGAAGCCACGAAGGTGCTTGCGCTGGCATTTGGGCCAGATGGAGCGGCGAAACGCGCGAATGCGTTGCGCATCAAGGGGGATATCGCCAAATTGTGGACCAAGGAGGGCGCGTCGACGCGTGCCTTGGAGAGTTTCCTGAATGATACCGCGTAGATGTGGGACACTAGCGGAACTGGTAGTTCGATTCGATTATCCTGTCATAGACGAGACGTATGATACCACGCATGTTCATAGAATTTTGCAGATCTGTTGTACCCGGATATGCACTGCGGCCTCTACGGAGATATAAACCGTCAGGTAGTTATCCAGATCCCTTGCAGGATGGGTGCGCGTCTGATGCTCGGTAGGTGTGTAGGGTCGTTTTGATTCCAAATTCTTATCTGTATGTACGATAACTATTATTATTACAGGGCTACTTGTACGGACACAAAGACAAATAAGTTAGAGTATAAGTTACCGACATGAATAAGGTAGGATCCGGAAGACGACGTCATTCGACCTCCAGCCTGCAGAGGGAATGAAGCGCGTGCCAACGGAAATTGTACGAGAAATGAAATGATGTCCGTGTCCAGGCGCATCCCCCGCGCGGCGGCAAACATGCGCATCTACTAACCGCCGCCGCGATTACTAGTAATGGTCTGGTAAAGTGCTCTCAACCGAGTACAAGGTCGCAGTTGTCGATTCAATTGAATCGACGCGTTCGATTTTGATTTCTTCGGCTTTCGCAGCCGGAATGGCTTTCTCTTCGTCTGCGGGTGGTCCAGGGTCCTTTGCAGGGGCAGGAACGTCTTTATCGCTGCTCACGACATGCGTGGGCTTGAACATAGAACCGTCGATCAGCGCAGGGATACTGCGCAAGAACACGACGGCCCACAGGAAGAAGACGATGCAGGACCAGATGGCGCCGAACGCCCGGAAGAAGGGGCTGTTCAGCACCGCGGCGAGCTGCACGGACAGCGCCGCGAAGGTGCCGTTGGGCACGATGACACACCAGTGCGAGATGCAGAATGGCGGCAGCGCAGACGCGCGGCGGATGATGGAGAAACACGCGATGACGATCCATGCGACGCCCATGCTCCAGAGCGCGAACGCGCCACAGAAGCATATGGAGAAGAGGATCTGGCCGATGAGCGGGCTGTCCGGGAGGCTGTCGCTCATCTCCTGTGGGAGGATGTTCGCGAGGTCTTGGCCGTTGAGGAGCAGGGAGTATCCGCCCTGTCCTAACGGTGTGAGCGTCGTGAATGTCGTGAGTACGGCATGCGGGTCCAGCGGTCCGTGGAGGTAGAGACGAAGGAGGAACGCTGTCGTGAACATCATCGTGAACGACAGACCGATGAGGAGGATGACGGTCGATATCATCAGGGAGATGACGGCGAGGATGTGGGAGTGGGGGAGGAGGGCGCGAGTGAAGCCGCCGCCAGAGGCAGAGATGGTGATCAGGGTGATGAGAGGCACCATCCAAACAGGCCCCACCTTGGACATGTCGCGGGTGTTCTGACCAATCATGATATACACCAGCCCGAAAGCCACAAAGCAGGAGAGGCAGCAGTCCAGCCACCAGAAGCCCCAGAGCGTATAGAGGAATGCGCTTCCACCCATCCCCCAGTCGCGGTAAACAGACTGTATGATGGATGAGAATGGGGAGGAAGAAGGCAAGAGTGTCACGTACCAGTCCAGCATTAATCAAAGAGGCGACACCGTTGGCGAAGAACCCGATGAAGAGACTCTTGGCCGGGTCTGTAAGTATTTTTGACCAATCCTATGATGCCGTATTAGCGGATGGAAAACCGCAAAAAGACGAAGAGAAAACAACACTGACTTCAGGGAACATAATACACCTCGCGACGGTCCACGAGCATAACAGCACGAAGATGACGAGGTCGAGGATGAAGAGGGTCAGGGCCGCAATTTTGAGTGCGAGGCTGCCATTGTGATATGGAAACATATGCAGGAGGGACGAACACACTCCGGTAGCCATGACAATAACATGCCATTGCCAGGAGAAATTGCTGAAAAACCGCGGACATCAGGACGTGTCTCAGCTGTTGACACAAAGGGGCATCACGAACTGTATTCGATCCCGCCAGATAGAAGCCTTCGTAACGGGTGGTGGCGGTGGGGAAGCGACGACGACCTCGGCAACCTCGATCTCGAGCTTGGTGACATCCATGTCTATTTCGTGTGTTGTAGACGGGTCGGAAAGCTGGGCTCGGAGGCTCAAGGGTACAGGACATTAGACGACCCTAGAAATTCCGGTCCTCGAGCTTTTGAAGTGTATCGCCACATGGGGGCGCAACTGCACGCGCCGACAGCATCAATCTCGCAGGCCCATTTTGGAGCGGCTTCGCCAACGCGGTCCCCAGACGTGTTCGACTTCGTAGGCAATTGGGCACACGCCGACATTGGACCGACCACGACGTGGAAACGGATGCTGGAGCCGGTATACGGACGATCGCAGCCAGGCCCATTTGAGCAACACGCGCAGGTCGCGAGAAAAAGAAGGAGGGATTTACGCTTTGACTATGCCCTCAACTGTTCGAGTGAAAAGTCGTGGTTGGTGAGAAAAGATTCACCTGGTCCATGATCTAAAGTTTCGCGGACCAACACGTGGCAATATTCGAAGCGTCGTACAAGAGCGGATCAAACAGGTCGGAGCGCTGAACCATGCGGGTTCCATTAAACAAGGTACAAAGTACAAAGTACAGAATATGTAGGTTAGACTTCTACGTGGCCGTATGATACATGAGGGCGATGTTTGGGTGTGTGATGATGGTATAGGTTATAAGTTAATGTGAGTGTGCAGAACTGTCCAATCCGGACGGCACGACGAGTCGCATTCACATTTTGGTTGTGACGAGTGACGACAAACCAGCGGCGCGCGATGATCGGCGCGACAGCATCCCTCTCCGCGGACCCAGCTTCGAAGACCAGGCGTTCTGAACCATGACTTGATCGGCGGGCATGGCTGGGTCTGCCGGCACAGGCGGCGGAGAGTGTGTGCTCTTCGTCCCGGGTGCGGGGGGGACGGCCTGTGCGCTGGGCAGCGGGTAGACAGGAGGGGGAGTGGTCTCAGTTGGGGGTGGAGGCGTCTCTGGATCGTGTGGACGCACGGTTGCTCTGTCCGAGTCGCACAGTGTCGCGCCGTCGTCATGGTCGTGCGCGTGTCCGAGAGTGGGAAGCGCGTGCTTTTCGCTGACCAGCGCGCCCTCTTTGTGGTGGTGGTGATGGTGGTGCTTCTTGCGGCCAGGCTCGCGCGTCACGGGCGGGAGGAACATCGTGCCATCGATAAACGCGGGGACGCTGCGTATCATGAGGCCCGTCCACATAATGAAGACGATGATGGACCACGCCGCGCCAAAGCCCTTGTAAAAGCGGCTCTCGAGCACGTTGCCGAGCTGGACGGAGCACAGCGCGAACACCCCGTTCGGGAAGACGATGCACCACTGCACGATGGTGAACTGTGGAAGTTTGTTTGCGCGGCGCGCAATAGAGAAGATGGAAACCATGATCCATGCGAGGCCCATACACCATAGAATGTACGAGAAGCAGAAGCAGATGGAGAAGAACATCTGGCCTGAGAGCATGCTTTGCGGGAAGTCGTCACCTGAGCTGCTAGCGCGCACGGGAATGAGTCTCGAGAGATTTGCGCCATTGACGAGCAGAGAGAAGCCGCCCTGGCCAAGTGGAGTGAGGGTGTTGAATGTCGCGAGGACCGCAGACGCGTCGGGCGCGCCGTGAAGGAAGAGCCGGAGGAGGAACGACCACGAGATCATTGTCGTGAAGGAGAGTCCGATGATGACCATCGTCAGCGCGAAGGCGGACGACACGAGCGCCAGCGTGTGCGAATGAGGCATTAACGCGTCGCCCATGAGCCCGCCACAGGTGGATGACGCAATGAGCGCGACGACGGGGATGATCCAGATGGGCACGACCTTCGCGAGGTCCTTCGTCTTTTGTCCGAGGATGAAATAGATGACGCCGAAGGCGATGAGGTACGCGAGCACCGCGTCAACCCACCACAGGCCCCATAACGCGTACAGGAAGCCGTTGGACCCGGTATTCCAATCGTGATTTGCGTTCTGTGGTGCGAGGTAAGGAATTCTTACTAGAAATGCGATAAGCCAACACTCACTAGAGCGCCCTCGATGAGGCCGGCTCCGCCGACCGCGATGAAACCAGCGAAGGAGCTTTGTGATGGATCTGTTATCAACCGCAACGCATCCTGTTATCAAGAGCAAACGTTCGTCAGACACGAGATAGGTTTGTTAGATATGAAGCCGGCGTACCTTGGGGAACATGTACGCTTTGAAAGCGATACACACGCCGTTGAATACGAATACCGCAAGTCCGATCAAGAACACTATCAGTGCGACGATCTTCAACGCTTGTGAATCGTTATTGTAGGGGAATAGGTGAACGAGCGACGATGTAACGGCGGTGGCTGTAACGATAGCGTGCCATTGCCACGAAAAGTGTCTGCAAGGTAGTATCAAGCTGGATGCTCAGAAGGCGCACGCGTTGTGACTCACTTGATGCGATCTCGCCAGGGCACATAGACGCGATGCGGTTGTTGTTGTTGCTTAGCCTGTGTCGGGAGAGGCAGCCCTGTAACGAGCTCGGAGGGCTGGGCCTCGCGATCGAACTCGCTCATGACTGTTCTTGGACCAAGAGAGCTATTGGTTGGGCGGTAGAGGGGGTATGCTTAGACGGGGGTGATCTGCTGGCAAGTCTAGGACCGAGTGTCCTTTTGAACGGTCCAAGGATCCCGAACCTGACATAGACGTGCGGGCATTGCTTCTGTTTCGCTCGCTTACCTGGAAGTGTTCCCACATACGCCTCGGACTCACGGCGCCTCCACGGCCATTGTGATTCATCGTGGCGAGCAAAATACTGCGACTGCTATTCCAGGCCAGAATTAGGGACCGCGGTTAGTCACGGTTGGTGGCGTGCTTAGTCGTCTGACGGCTTCAGGAGGAAATTGTCACGGGCGTCCTCGGCGTATTTCTGTCCCCACCGTCCGCAAAGAGTCATGATCAAGAACATACCGGAAAAGCAGAGAGTCCGAAATTTGGGAAG
>ALYI01004447.1:0-20265 GCA_001969225.1 Ceriporiopsis andreanae CBS 279.92 | reverse complement strand
AACCAAATTGGTATCACTGGCTACCTCGAAGAGTTTGCCAACATTGCGGATTTGCAAGCGTTCTTTGCTGACCAACGCCCGGATGCTGTGAACTCGTCATTCAACTTCATATCCGTTGCTGGCGGTATCAATAACCAAACGCTATCGGCGGCAGGCGGCGAGGCGAACCTTGGTACGTATCTGATTGAATGCCAAGGGCGGGGAATCACTGACTACTATGTAGACACCCAGTTCGCGTACGGCTTGACGCACCCTATTCCTGCAACTTTCTATTCCACGGCTGGCAGACCTCCCTTCAATCCTGACGAGAACACGCCACAGAATACTAATGAGCCCTATCTCGATGTGAGTCGTGATCGTACCTACTGGTCAAAGTATGTTCAAGGATTCTGTAGTGGCTCGACTTCATTCTCAGTCATCCAAACCCTCCACAGACAATCAGGTAAGCTCTCATCACATTAATGTTTGGTCTCCGACATTCGCGCCTGACTGGTCCGTCAGTACGAGCTACGCCGACGATGAGCAGACAGGTATGCTTGAGACTGTCATATATTCATGCGACGTGCTTGACGAATGTCCTCGACAGTACCCGTGAGCTTTGCGCAGCGTGCTTGCCAAGGCTTTGCACAGCTCGGTGCGTCACATGTCCGTCGAAATCGCAAGATTCGCTAAACCATCATATAGGTGCTCGGGGAGTATCGCTCACATTCAGCTCTGGTGATGGTGGTGTCGGCGACGGTGATTCCAATCCAGCTACCCAGGAATGTATCACCAATGACGGGCGCAACGCGACTCGCTTCATACCGCTCTTCCCTCCTACGTGCCCCTTGTAAGTGACGTTCACGCCTTCTTTTCACCTTTCTGAGTGGTTTTCGCAGCGTCACTGCTGTTGGAGGTACGGTGTTCGTACCGGAAAGGGCGGTCTCGTTTTCTGGTGGAGGGTTCAGCGACGTGGTCAGTAACGTCTTCACCCGTCGTCCACACCCGTATCAATAGCATGTGCCGTTTAGTTCTCGCGGCCCGTATATCAAGATTTGGCTGTGCCGACCTTCCTGAATAAATTGCCAAAAGGAATTTTCGCCGGCCTCTTCAATCCGTAAGTCTTGACATTTCCAGCCGCCCCTTTGTTTAACGCAGACGTCGGACATAGGAAGGGTCGCGTGAGTTGTCATCAGTCCTTCGTTTTTTCTTTGTTTCAGCCACTGACGAATACGACTACAGGCGGTCCCCGACGTAGCGGCTCAGGCCGATTTTTTCAGAGTATTTTTGAGGGGAAGAATTGCCTCGATTGGCGGTACCTCCGCAGCGGCGCCGACGTTCGCCGGCATTGTATCTCTGTTAAACGATGCACGCTTGAAGAAACATCTCCCTCCTCTCGGATTCTTGAACCCATTGCTCTACGCGATCGGTGCAGCATTTCCGACGGGTTTCAACGACATCACGACGGGGCATAATCCTGGATGTGGTACACAAGGGTTCAATGTAAGTGATTGAATTTTATTCCTCGTGTATATATAAATACTCACATTTTAAATACAGGCCACTAAAGGCTGGGACCCCGTTACTGGACTCGGGACGCCTAATTTCGGCAAACTCAAGGACTTCGTCACTTTGGATCTCCTCAGTCTGTACCAGGGCTTGTGCAGACATGTATATACATGCTTGAGATGCCACCGCCATCAACACGCCTTCTCCCTAAGCACGATGTCGCCAGTCGACTTGTTGTGTCCATCTGTACTCAAGGGTATTCCATACACTCCTCACACTTGCATGTCCTGGCGCGAGTATCACGCTTCCTGACAATGGTGTTACGAATTACTCGTAGGACCTGTCTTCGTCTTTTGTGCACACGAGATTACCGCGTGACCAGTCTTCTCGATGATGGTAAGTAAATAGATTCCCTCGTCGGTGTGTCCTACTAATCGCCGTCTATATTCTCACACCGCATCAGAACCCTAAACTCGAAGGTCCACGAAGGCATTTGGTCTTCTTCTCCCAGCATAATTCTGGGGTGAACGCAACCGCCGTGAAAGCTGCGGGTCGGGCACGGTGTCTCGTGGTTCCCGATATCCACAACTAAGCCGTACCTCATGCTATCGCCTTCCTTCTACTGCTTTTGACAGATCCTCACCTTCTCAGAGAGCCTGTTGGGCTTTCTTCGGACGTTGCGTGCGACTGCGCCACCAGCCATAGCTCTGTTCAGGCCCCAAGCATCAAGAAGATGTCTCCGACAGAGATATAAACTGTATGCTCAAAGGGTGAATGTGCAGGACAAGACTCCCGCCTGTTCTCGCCAACAAGCATGAAGTTCACCGCCGTCTGCATCGCATTGGCACTCGGCTTCCTCGTACAGGCCGCTCCATCCATCAACTTCGTGCACAAGGTCAAGGAGACGGTGAATGTTCCTCGTGGATGGTCGGTACGGGGACCTGCTCCTCCAAGCCAGATCATCGAACTTCGCATTGCGTTGCCGCAGCCTAACTTCCTGCTCTTAGAGCAGGAGCTATACGAAGTTAGGTTCGTATTCGACAAGAGTCTATGTCATAGCTCGAATTTTCTAACCTGTACTAGTGACCCGTTCCACAACCGTTACGGGCAACATCTCTCCCAAGACGAGGTCCACAAGCTCATTGCGCCACACGATAAAAGCATAGACCTGGTCGATAAGTGGCTGGCCGCATACGGCATCTACGAAGAGGACTTCACGCGCTCTCCTGCACGCGACTGGGTTAAGGTAAAAGTGCCCATCAGTGTTGCGGAACAGATGCTTGACACGGTGCGCATCTTCTATTGCGAACCGTCTGTGTGCTGATTCATGTTGGTCCCAGAAATACCACGTTTGGACCCATACGAACGGCGATAGCATCGTACGGACGACTAACTACAGCCTCCCTGTACATCTCCACGAGCACGTCGATCTAGTTCAACCTACGACGTTGTTCTCCACGTTTCGCAACATGAAGACCACCTTCCGCCTTCACGAGGACGCGCCAGCGGTCACAGATGCGAATGCGCCACCTATCAATGTTCCCACAGCCTCTGGGGGCCATGTCGACGCAAGCTGTAATCAGACTATCACAGTCACTTGCCTCCTACAACTCTACAACGCGGTGGGATACACGGCGTCAGCGAATACTGGGAATCAAGTTGGCATCACAGGATATCTTGAACAGTTCGCCAATATCGCAGACTTGCAACTGTTCTTCGCAGAACAACGACCAGACGCTCTCAATTCTAGTTTCAAATTTGTCTCCGTAAACGGTATTCCAATATTTACATCTTTTCCCCCTTAAAATGACACGTCTGTACAGGTGGCTTGAATAACCAGAGCGCAGAAGACGCAGGCGTGGAAGCTAATCTCGGTATGTGGCATGCCACTGCTTGACATCCCAACTCATCGGAGATGATATGCTACATAGACACCCAATTTGCGTTTGGGATCAGTCATCCAATTCCTGCAACATTTTTCTCGACAGCTGGTCGTCCGCCTTTCATTCCCGAGGAGCCTGGGCAGGAAAACACCAACGAACCCTATCTCGACGTCAGTGCTTTGATATTTATTCCGACCGCCCACTCGACTAATATCACTTGCAGTGGTTAGATTTCGTCTTAAGCCATCCGAATCCGCCCCAGACGATCAGGTAGGTATATCCAGTTGTCTGACACCCAGCAGAGGATTAATTCGTTCTGCAATAGTACCAGTTACGCGGACGACGAGCAGACAGGTAAGGAAAGCAAGGAGATTCAATTAACGTGACTGACATCGTTCGTTTGCGTATAGTCCCTGTTAGTTTCGCTCAGCGCGTCTGTAACGGGTTTGCTCAGCTCGGTAGGGTTTCTTGTACCTCTGCAGGGGAACGTTTGTGATACGTAGCTGCGCTTTTCTAGGGGCTCGTGGCGTGTCTCTCACATTCAGTTCGGGAGACGGCGGTGTCGGCGACGGCGACGCCGACCCAGCCACTCAACAGTGCTTCACAAACGATGGTCGCAATAAGACGGAGTTTATCCCAGGCTTCCCGCCTTCTTGTCCATTGTGGGTGACTGGCCTGCCGCACACTCACCACTCCGGACTGATATGATAACAGCGTGACCGCGGTTGGTGGAACGATCTTCGTCCCGGAGCAAGTGGTCCCGTTCTCTGGAGGTGGATTCAGCAATGTGGTTCGTACGGCTCTACTGCAGACCCTGACATGTCAGCCTTAAAGCTTAATCAGTCACCCACAGTTCCCTCGACCAGCTTACCAGCAGGTTGCTGTCCAGACCTATTTAAACAAACTGCCGAAGGGCACATTCGCTGGCCTGTTCAATCCGTGAGCAAGCAATTACATTCTGACTACCGGTTCCGCTGACTAGTAACTACAGGAACGGACGGGTGAGCGACGGCATGTTTCCTATCGCGTTACTTACTCATGTCCATCTTTCGCCCAGGCGTTCCCCGACGTTGCCGCAGAGGCTGACCTGTTCAAGATCTTCGTAGGAGGAGAAACAGGCCTGATTGGTGGTACATCCGCCGCCGCGCCGACATTTGCAGGCTTTGTCGCTTTGCTCAACGATGCACGCCTGAAAGCACATCTCCCTACTCTCGGATTCCTGAATCCCCTGATCTACGCCATTGGTGCCCTCGAACCTACCGGATTCAACGATCTCACCACCGGTAACAACCCTGGATGCGGAACCGAAGGATTCAACGTGAGTGCAAAGATGTGATCATTGTCTAACACTCGCTGAAGCCATGAGCCTAGGCCACCAAGGGATGGGATCCCGTTACAGGCTTCGGGACGCCTAACTTCGGGAAGCTGAAGGATATTGTCACAGGTAAGGTGTTCGTACCAGTCGCGTGATGTCCGCGGCGGAGTGTGGCGCAACCGCAGAGAAGATGTATGTAGAGACGCCAAGCAACTCTATTCATTTACGCATTCTCTTCTTAAACCTTTCCATAACCTGGAGTGTATGATGAGCATTAAGCCCTTGAATGCGGCAATGGAGACTCACCATCTCATCCGTTGCCATTTGTGGGCGATCGTGATGTGGTCTACGTTCGCGTTCTTCTGGCCGCAGTCCCATCGCCTCGAGTTTAGCGTCACGCAATATGTCAGCGTCCGACTTCGTCTTCATATTAGGCCGAT
This sequence comes from Ceriporiopsis andreanae CBS 279.92, assembly GCA_001969225.1. NCBI lineage: Eukaryota > Fungi > Basidiomycota > Agaricomycetes > Polyporales > Meruliaceae > Ceriporiopsis > Ceriporiopsis andreanae. The sequence goes on along the minus strand of ALYI01004447.1, from coordinate 15,139 downwards.
AGACTGATTCCATACGTGTCAGTACCGTTACAAATAGTTTACGGCGAAGCCAATACTCACACCGTGAACCAGCGAGATGTTCTTCATCGTCCGCGGACCTCTTTCGGTCCTTCCGCTCTTCGGCTACTATCCGTTTCGCCTTCTCCGTCTCCTCGATATTCTTCAAGCGAGTGCTGTAAGCAGATTGTGAGTCTTTGAGAGAATAGACGAGAATAGCGCACACGTACTCCATACCCAAGTCGACCTCCGGGATGGCGGTAAGCATAGCGAGACTGTTCGTAACGCTCCCCTCTTCTTGTTCCTTCTTCTCTTGATTCACCTTGTACCGATCAGTGATTCGGAAGAGCTCAGCATACGGGTCCGCGGGCCCTGCGTCCTGCTGTGGCTCTTCCTTGGTCCCCCGTCTTAATTTCATATTCTCCTCTATATACGCCATCCTTGAAGACAACTTCATCAATGAGAGTAGAATGCTGGAGAGAGGCAAGACTCACATATGCTTGTCAACATCAAGGACGTTGGTCTGCTGTGTGAAATTATTTGCCCTGACCACTCTTCTTGCTCTTGCCTCCTTCTCCTCTTCGTCTTCGTCCTCCTCTTGTGTACCGCCAGCTGAGCTCGCACCCGGTCGCAAGCCACCTGCTTCAGTATCTTCGAGGGGCTTCTTCTTCTTCTTTTTGACCTCTCCCTTGCTGAGTTTAGTCACGTCGATACCCTCTCTAGCTCTCCTCAACTTGCGGAGTTCGAGGAGGTCGGCTACGCTAAGACATCCACCTTGTTAAGTACTGTTATGAGTGCACGAAGAGTAGGGGGACCAAAGAGCATACTCTATCTTGTCTTCGCCGTTATCGTCTTCGTCTTCGTCCTTTCTGAAAGCATCCTCCACTTCCTGGGACAATTGCCGTGTTCGAGCCTGTGGCCGGGTGCGTTTCTTGATCATGGTAGGAGTGAAGTTCCTTGGGCGTCTGACTGTGTCCACTGTCCGACTGCATGGAATACAGCGAGTCCCAATCGTGGAACGGCTCGAGTCTGGTCGTCGATGCGCAAGTATTAAACAAATATCAACCATAGCTATTCAGTCGGCATATCGAATATTCACAGGAGAGACAAAGACGGTAGAATCCTCAGTGATGTACGCAAGAAGCGTCCAAACCTGTAATCGCTCCTCTAGATACGTAAACCATGTCGCATACAATCTACATAAATACATATACAAGAGCTCCTAATTCTCACCCGCTGGTGAGTTGGATCTTGGCGTGAGGAGTTGTCCACTCTGCTCGGCAGTGCTTGCTTGTGTCTCAAGCTCGCCAGCGGCGTTAGCCTCTTGTGCGCTCGCCGCTGCCCTGAATTCCGCCAGTGAATGTACTTCGTCCAAAGATGGAGATGCATAACGTGACAGTAGCGATTCGGATGCACGAATACCACCCCGCCGAAGGCGAGAAATTGTGACCCGGCCGTCCGATATCCGTGGGGGAGGAGGCGATGGAGAAGCGGCCGTAAGAGAATACCAAAGCTGGGACGAGGTCTGGCTTGGCTGAGGAGGGGATGGGAAGGCGGGTGTTTCTGACTGCACAGCGGACATGTCCTCAGGTGTATGTTCGTCTGCGTCGATGCGCAAATGAGGATCAGACCACGACGACAGAGGGAAGAATCTCCGTGGACGACGACGAGTTGATGGTCCTTCCTCTGGATCTGATCGGTCTTGGGAAGATGAGAATCTCCATGTGCCGTCTGCCGACTCCTCTGGTCGTAGACTCTCAGATACACTTTCTTGGCTCTGGCGTACGACGGAACGCCGGCGAGTAGTGAAGTCATTGAAATCAGCCGCTGCTCTGTTCCGTAATGCACGACGGATCGAAGGCTGGCGTGTCAGCGCGGACCCGGTAGGGCCAACGATGGGACGACGGGCAGCCAGGAAAGCGGGAGATGCCGGTCGAGGTCTAGGACTGGTAATGATTTCCAGTCCACGTTCCCCCTCCTGGGAGGCGCTGATATGCGTAGCCGATCCAAATTGCAGGTCAGCTTGGAGGGGAGTGTAGGCGTCGTACAGATCTGTGTTCACGCGGACCCCTTCGGGCGCCTCCAAAGGCTCCGCACTTTCTTCTTCGTCTGAGAAATTAGTCGGAGGGAATATGTGTTGATTGTAACGCCTCGGTCGCGGGTACCGCGAGGTATATTGTCGGTAGACGTGCCTAGTTCCCGCTTGTATCTTGAGACAGTCTGCCGTGCTCTGCGAGATCAAGCGGCGATCCACTGCGCTTGTCCGAGTGCGACGATCTGCGACTTCCTAGGACAGTAAAAGGTGTTGGTAAAAGGGTACGAAGGAAACATCCTACCACTCACCTTCACCAGGATGTCCACCAGTGAGCTAGTGAATGAGTCGCCTGCATCCAGATCCTCAACAAACGCCTCATACGAGATAGTCGGCTCAACCTCTTCGAGTTTGGCTCGTTTGATGGCACTCGTTCTAAGATCAATGCTCAGAGGTACGCTGTTAAGAGCGTATGTAGATTCACGTACACAAGACTTTTCATCTTGTCTCGAAGCACATCGTCATAAGCACTTAGAGTCCTGTGTAACAGCATCAGAGCAGTGATGACAACAACGGACACTGCGACTTACAATTTGCCCATAGTCAAACTACTTTTATCGCCGGGTTCCAATTTCGCTCTCGTATTATCGAGGGGTTGTAGTGCCTGGGGGACGAGAGGACGTGCTTGTCCTAGTCCAAGTCGTGAAGTGGGACAGGCGTCTACGATGACAAAGGGGCCGCATTCTACTTATTAGATAATGGCTTAGGTAATATAAGATCTATTCGAGGGCCATTTGCCTGCGTCTCCTTTCTTCGTCTTTGACCACGACGTTGCCGGCGTCGTTGTGATCCTCCTCACTCTTTTCAACCCGAGCTCTGCTAGTGGTACGTCTATTGTGTTGTGTTGAGGCTGACTGAGGCTCAAGCAGACCACATCGTTGTGGTCGACCAGCTCCACAGCCTCGAAAACCAGCTCGAATCTCCTTCTCCCCCATCGACCCTCTCGCCCAGTTTCCAGCTATCATGGCGTACTCCCAGCCTTTCCCCCTCGCACAGGCTGTACAGAAACCCCAACAACCCACGTTTGGACCCGATCTCGCAGTCCGACTGATTTGTCCTGACTGCAGAGATCCAAATCCCAATATCGTGGAGGAGTTCAGCAGTGGAGATCTCGTCTGTGGCAGTTGCGGACTCGTGCTGGGCGATAGGGTCGTTGATACGAGGAGTGAATGGCGTGTACGTCTTTTTTTCTGTCATCTGAGTGGCGAGCGTGGATGCTACTATCACGTGTGTAGACCTTCGCGAACGACGAAGGAGACGACCCGTCTCGTGTCGGTGGTCCAACCGACCCGTTATTGGAGGGCATGGAACAGCTGGATACTGTCATCTCATTCCGTGACGGCGGTTCAGGTATCGCGCGCGAGCTGCAACGCGCAGCATCCCGTGGCTCCGCCTCTCGTTCCGAACGTAACCTCCTTCAGGCCTTCCGAGACATATCAAGTTGGTGCGATCAATTCTCTCTTCCGAAGACCATATCCGATATTGCGAAGCAACTCTACAAGCGGTCGGACGAGGAAAAGCTACTACGTGGAAAGCCCCTCGAGGCTGTCATCGCTGCCTGCATCTTCATCGCATGCAGGCAGGCCCACGTCCCGCGTACCTTCCGCGAAATCTGTAACCTGACACACGTCAGCAAGAAGGTCTTGGGCCAGTGCTACAAAGCGTTGGAGCAGGCTTTCAACCTGACTCCAGGCGCATCTGCCGACCGCAATTCGAACACACCCTCTTCGCTCAATGGGCCTGAGGACCTCCTTGTCCGGTATTGCAACCACCTGGACCTTCCTCCCAACGTACAGCCCATCTGCTCCGATATCATCATCAAGGCTCGCGAACTCGGCATCGCTGATGGTCGTTCTCCCGTATCCATCGCGGGCGGCGCTATCTATTTCAGCTGCCATCTCCTTGGTAAGCCGAAGAGCGCTAAGGAGATCAGCTCGGTGGCGGGTGTCAGTGAGGGAACCATCAAGCTGGTGTACAGATTGTACTATGCTGAGAGGGAGAAGCTGGTCAAGGAGGATTGGATCAAGGATGGAAAGGCCAAACTGGTTAGGCTGCCTGTGGAGTCCTCGAAGTAGAGTGTTTGGTGTTTATAGCTGGAACACTAATCCTCGGAGTTGTCAAGCTCTGGAAAATATTGTAGATATCCTATGACAGGGTTTCATACCCTGTGATCACATGTACTCATATTCCTCCATCGGCAATGGACATATATTTCCAACAATATTCGAGAGAAACGGCATAGATTGCCGAAGCAGTGATAACCACAATCAAAGGTATCTATTTCCTCCTGCCTCCTTTCTTTGCGCCTGCCGACTCTCTTGTCAAAGCTGCGCTACCCTTGCCCTTGCTCGCGAATCTGACAGCTTTACGTACGTTGACGACGTCGTCAGCGCCGTGTGACTTTGTCTTTTTGGTTGCTGGTTCGCGGCCCAACTTGGACAGGATAGCCATGTTTTGCGACTTCTCTGCGGTAGCCGAGACTTCGGTAGGGTCAAACTGGAAGAAGCTGAGTTCCACATATCATGGAAGACCCGAGCAATCACATACCTTGCGCTTTACACCCTTGAGCTTTTTCTCCCCGTCTAATTTACGGTCAAACTGTCCCATGCTCGCGGTACTCATCCTCGTCGTCGCCAATGTACGGTCAATATCACGTTTACGCTGAACATTAGGTGGTCCTGTAGCAGCGACACCAGCACTCGAGGTGCCTTGTGCGCGAGCGAGATTTTGCTGCCGCTGGCGCTCATTTTTTGCGACTCCCGCCTTGCGCACATCTCGAGCGACCTTCGCCGGGTCATGGTCGGTATCTATTGCCAGAATCCGTCAAATAGCCCTTGCTCATCGAGGAGTAGCAGGCGTACCAGCATTGGCCGGCACCTCCGTGAGCCACTGCGTCTCCTTCGCCTTGTTCGCGCCCTTCCAGCCCCACCTATCGACCCAGTCCTGCTTCTCTTCGTCCCAAACCTTCTTGTCTTTCTTCGAGTGTTGGATACCCTTCGCAGCAGCAAATCTCTCCCACTTAGTCGGTGGTTTTGGCTTCGGCAGTGGTTTCGCACGAGGCAGGAGTGTAGTTGGGGCGGGAAGTCGAGCGACGGGACCGTCGTCTGACGCGGTGGTCGGAAGGGAGAAAAGAGATGCAATCAATGTCTGCACACCATCGCGGGCGGTCGATGTAAGATAGTCTTCGCGGTCAGCACTGCAAAGGACTTTCAACGCTTAGCGCAATGGGACGAAATATTGGCACGAACCTGTAACTCTCTGCATCTATTGGGTTTAGGTCTGTGACGGCAAGGAGCCCTGCGTCAACCTCAAGTGGTATCTCCTTCTCCACAAGGACAGATTTTCTACTGGCATTGGGTACGCTTCCAAAGCTGAGCGGACTTCAGTACTCACTGTTTCGCTTCATGCGCGGCGAGGATGTCGGCGACATCCATTATACCAGAATAATGTTGCTAAGCGATGTCAGGTATGTTACGTTGTCGATAAAGAGTCGCGAGAATGTATCTGGAACGATGAAGGAATATGTGTTGGATGTGCGAGGAAAAGAAGTACTGGTTCGCGGATGGGCGGCTCGTAGAATCTTTATCTCAGATTGACGCCGAGAAACTCGATGGAAAGTCGCAGAGGGATATATAGCTCTACTTTCTTTATTGCTCCGGGTGCTATCAAAAGTTATGATGAAGTGTTTCGTATGTTTACGCGGTTATCACACAGCCATTTGGCTGGAAGCTGAAGCCTGAGATCTAAGCTCAATCACCTCCACCCTCGTACCAAGGCCCTTCCACTTGGTACCTGCTCCCACCGACTGTGTTGCTTCGGCGGGAAGCTTGGTCAATGTAGTCGCAATCCATGTGGGATCCGTGAGGGGTGTAAGGTCGTCTCTTCTATGGAGATACTGACCCACAAAAACTTCAGTGGACGAGCTACTCGGAGAGGTCAAATGAACGCACTCGTCTGACCCTATCATAAGGGGCCTCCCAGCCACTCGATTCTCTCACTACGGATGGTGGCGATGATGAAAACGAGTGGTATAGTCGCGTGTCATACGTCCTGAAGAGGACCTGGTCGACGCGAAGTGTGAAACGGCACAAAATAAACAAGCATGTCGGCATAACACGCTATGATACCACGACATGAGTGCGATGTTAAGCAAAGGCAGCCGGCTGACTCTTACAATTCGGACGAGGAGGTGTGATGATCCATTATCGTGCAGCTCATCCTCAAACAGTGGAATCTCCGCGTAGAATAAGATGGGATCCTGCCGAGTAAGTTCGGCTATAGGAATGGCATGGGTGAGGTTATCTGGGTCCGCCGATTGCCACTTCGTCAGGGCATTGGCACGACTCTCATGTCCGGTATACATTGTGGTGTAGGTCCAATCGTACGGCTTGGTAGGTACAGTCTTGGGCATTGGCGTTTGAGAAGTAGGACCTGTCCTGTTGCAATTTGTCCATGTCCAACACCCAGTTTATCATGTTCTGACAGTACACACCGGCTTTGCAGCCATGCATCGGCGTAGCCTACTTTGACTCCTCCGTCACCTTCTACAAGCTCACCATTCTTGACGCATTGTAGGGCGCGTTCGGTGGTGAATGCATACCGCCACCCGCTTGGCTTATGCCTGAGTTCCAGGGAGTTGTTGCCAAACGTCATTTCAGGAAGGGGAATCCCAGACAGTGAAGCTTGGAGATTGTCGCATTCTGTCGCGTTCGAGATAGGGTTCGTTGAAGCAGTTATTTTCCAGTCGCCGATCTCGATGGTTCGCGAGTTTGGACTCTCAGACAATTTGTGCTCTGGAATGGCGACTGCAGATGTCATGTCGGTGAACAAGCTCGCACCGGCGAGCGTGATGGAGGTTCGGTCCTACAAGGCGCGTTCTGATCTGACTACGAATAAGTAAGTAGGGACGATAAGCGTTGATTAACAAACTTTTGAAAGAATCCTTCACGATGTAGTAACACTCGTTTATTTTCCTTTGTTACGGACGATAATCAATCCGATTTTGCTTCCAAACGCATCTACTACATCTCACCGTCACGCTGGTCGCGGACACTCGTTCTTTTCCTACATACCGATTGATTGGACAGGATACCCAGGAGCATACCATGAGCGATTCGAGGCCTGAATCCCCAGATGCGCCCCCGCAGGACCTTTGGTCCTCAATTCTGGACTCTGTCTCTTCCTCACGATCAATTCCAGCGAAACAGATCCTCCTTCTGGGGGAACCGTCTTCGGGTAAATCGACATTAGCATCGGCTCTTCTACATAAAGCTATACCGGACGAGGACTCGGGAGATCACCAGCGATCTGACTTCGCACTGGGATACGACTGGGCAGATGTTCGAGATGATGCGGACGAAGGTGAGTACACGAGGTCTCGCCGTGTTTTCGTCAGTTATTGACGCGTCTTGGAGGTCAGATACCCTCGCACGACTGTCTGTGTACACCGTACCCTCGTCTGCGCCGTCATATACCGCGCTGTTACCTCGTTTTCTACCTCCACGAACAGCGTTGCCCCATACAGTCGTGATCATCGTTCTGGACTGGACGAAGCCTTGGACATTCGTGGACGAACTTTTCAACTGGTTGAGCTGGATCGAAGCTTGGGTCAAGAACGATGACTCCCGGGAGGCACAGATTGTTCGCGAGGAGAATCGCGAAAGACGTATGTCAAGCGTCCATTCCGTCGACGCAAGCTAGGTCCTAACTTGCCCTTCAGTCCAGGCGCACCTACAGCACTATGCAGAGCCTTCGGCGGAGCCCATTCCTGCACCCTCGACCTTATCGAGCAATACACTGCTGCCCTTGGGCTCTGGAACGTTGACGCACAACGCAGCCGGAGTGCCAATCATTGTAGCATGCACCAAGGCGGACCTCATTGACGACAACGACGACGTGATAGGTGCTGGAACGTCGGGCATGGGTGGCATGGTCAAAGGCAAAGGCGGAGAATGGGAGGAAAGGACTGATGGTGTTATGCAAGTGCTACGAACTATTTGCTTGAAGTGTACGAACCAATTCTTGTGCATTTGCGTTCGTTGCGTAATTCACCTTCACGTTACCAGATGGCGCGGCGTTATTCTACAGTACAACAATGCCCCAGACTCAACAGACTCTCCGCCAGTACGCCCTTCATCTTTTATTCGCACCTCCAGCGCCATCGCCCGGGATGTCTGGGGAAAACGCGACGCCTACGAAGAACTTGTTTCCGTTCCAACAGAAACCAAACACCTTGGATCGCGATCGTATCGTTGTACCTGCGGGATGGGATAGTTGGAATAAAATAGCGGTCCTTAGAGACGGCTTTGATGCGAAGCTATGGGGAGAAGCATGGGAGCGGGATTTGGACCAACCAGAGGGTGAACCGGAACCGGCAGGCGAACCAGGCGCAAGGACGATGTATAGGGCACTCGTTCCTGACCAAGGCTTCAAGGTACGTACTAACATATTCCTTGCGCATTTTCTCGCTTACGCTGCATGGATTTTTAGCCGCACCCGCTTCCGCCTTTCAATAGTCCTACTGCGGAACAGGCATTTCTTGCGAAGAACTACGACGAGAACTCGAAGAAACCTGACCGCGATCCTCGCGGGGCTTTCAAGAACCCTGTGGAGAGCGCAGCTGCCGGCATCGTGGGTCCGATGGGAAGTAGTAGCTTCAATCTGCCCAATGTCGAGCGTGCCCTGACCGAGATGGAAAGCGGAGGTCCCACCACCCACCATCATGGCAGCGGTGGTGACGGTGCTCGCAAACAGTCTGGTCGCAGCGGTGCACGGTCGTCCACAAACAGTCTCTCAGTCCCTGGCGCTGCGGGAAGCGGCGCACGCTCACCTACGTCCCCTACACACCCTCCGTTCCCAAATACTTCCAACAATCAGACCCAGCACGAGCTGCTCCAGAATTTCTTCGCCAAGCTACTATCTAAGCCGGCCAGCGGCGGCGCAGCACCCAAGGCCGCATCCCCAAAGTCAGCTACGTCCCCCAAGACGGCTACATCTCCCCGAACAGCGACGCCGGCGGACAGGCCAGCAGAGAAACCAGTAGAGAAACCAACGGAAGCCCCTGCAGAGACACCAGCGGAGACACCAGCGGAAGCACCTGCGGAAGCACCTGCAGAGCCTCCCACAGAGCCTCCAGCGGAAGCACCAGCGGAGACGCCATCAGAGACACCAGTAGAGAAGCCAGAGGACGAAGACAACTAGTTATGTCGCTCCTATGCCATCTATTTCTTCCATGCAGAGCGGTGCAATTTGATAGGTTCTTCTATACTTTCGGCTTTCAATCATTTACAATGCGCATCGTTTGTCGAGACTGAGTCAAGCGATGTGGCGGGCATATATTTGACACAAAAGCCAGTGTTCAATTATAAGATTACAACTGACATCCTGACATAGGCTGTCAAAACTTTCAGACTCCCACGAGGAAACAGCGGATGGGCGAGGGTGCTGGGTTGTCATTGTCGTTGAGAAGACTCGTGGATAAAGTGCTCGGGTATGTACTGGTACTCGATGATCATAAAGGGGGGAAAAGAAGCGTACAGTGGTCTGTGCGTAAGGCAGCAGGGCCTACCCTTGACATAACAAGAAAGTCGGTCATAAGATGCACAATGCAGCTGACAGTAGAAGGACAAAAACGGTGCGGGCGATGGGGAAAAAGTACTGATGACATGAGGGTGACTGTAATGTGTATGCAAAACATGATGGAGCAAATCGGCGTGACAGCGATACAGCGGGTGTTGAAGGAGACTAGTAGTAGATTACTGGCTGGGGAGTGCGTTGGTCAGGAGCGGGATACATCTCGTACGGCATCATCTGCTGCGACATGTCCATGTAGGCAGGATATCCATTAGGGTCGGCGTAGTAGTATTGCTGCTGATAAGGGGTATAGCCCATCATGGAAGGATCCATGGGGACGGGCTGTTGGGGCAACTGGGGCTGCAGGCCCTGTTCAGGCTGGTTCCCAACCTCGGACGGCTGCTCGCCGTTCATCGTCATCCTCAAACCGGACGGGCGTGGCGCAAGTTTCGCGCTCTTGCCCTCGAAGCGGTCCGTCGGGGCGCGAATCTCGATGCGGCTGCTCTGGCGGGCGGGCGCGAAGATCGGCACGCCCGTCGCGGGGTCGACGAACCCGTTGACCGGTGGCGTCTGCGACTGCGGGATAAACTCTTGAGACGGGTGGTGCATATGACCAGGGATGAACGGCATGTTCGCAGAGGGGCCCATATAGCCCATCATCGGGCGAGGGGTATACATGGCCGGTGGCGGCGTCTGGAGGTACACAGGGCGGCCGGTAGCGACGTCGTATGGGTAACCCTGGTGAGTCATAGCGATGCCTGGCGGCAAAGCCGGTGGGTACCCATAAGGAGATCCGTACTGAGGAGACGTCTGTGGCACGGGAGAGAATGTTGTCTGCAGCGGTGGGAGGACGGGTGGTGGTGGCCTCGATTGATCAACCGCATACGGAGCCAACGGTACTGGTGCGACAACCTCGGGGTTGGGTGCGCCTGTCTGATACTCGGTAGATGGAGCTGACACGACCGAAACTCCCGGCTGCGTCTCCACTGGTTGCTCGGATTGTGAGACCTCCACTATAGGTACTGCGGAAGCAGCATCGAAGGAAACGCCTGCCTGTTGAGCAAATGCGGCCGGGGGCTCAGGAGGCGCAGCGTCCGTCGCACTGGTCGGTGGCATGGTAGCGTGATCGAAGGCAGCTTGCGGGGGTACAGTGAAGGTATCTTCGATGGGCAGCTCGGTCATGGTAGTTGCGACTTCAGGGTCTTGGTGCGGCTCGGGCAAGACTTCCTCTTTGGCAGCAGTGGCACGAGGAATGTGGACGATAAACTGCCTGTCGGGCTCCTCGTGCGCCACAGTGGTCGATGCAGATACAGGAGCAATATGAGACGACGACGCTGCCTGCGAATACCTGCGGCTGCGAACGACTTGCCCAGTGGCACCTGGAAGCTTGACGCGAAGTCCAGCACCTTGACCAGGCCGTGCCCTAAGCACAGAATCGAAATAGAGGAAGGTGTCGGTGTGCTTCGTCCAGACTTTCTCCGGCTTCATCGCGAACCAGACGCGCTGGGATGAGGGGTCCTGGGAGGCCGCGTGAGCGGGTGTGCCACCGGTCGAGGGTGCCACACCTCCGCCACGCGCAAAGCCACGCGCCCGACCGCCAATAAAGCCCCCCCTGCCACGGAAGCCACGCTGGTTCCCGAACGAATTCCCACCGTTCTGGCCTTCCTGCATGCGCCGCTCCTCCCTTCGCGTATCCTCTTTGCGCTTCATCTCCTCGAAGCCGTCGTGACCCCAGGTGCGGTCGATTGGCAGCGCATCTTCCGGAGGTGGAGGGGCTGCGGCTTCAGCTCCTTGGCCCTTGTCCCCGTGGGAAGCAGTACCGTTCGTCATGGCGTGTGCACCGCGCCCGCGCATAGCGAAGCCACCCCGCCCACGCCCACGTCCCTGCCAGCGACCCCTCCACCAGCCGCTCAGGCTGCGCAGGTCCTTGTCAAGTAGACGATCATCATGACCCCAGAACTCGCCCACCCTAGGTACATAGGCGGGATCCGCCTGCAGACGTTGTTGATATGCTTGCCGAGCAGTCTGTCCGTGTGGACGCTGGCCAACAGGCTCGTGAGATGCGGCCCGCGATGTTGATGCGACGGGCTCATCTACGGGAGTGGCGGGTGTCTCGTCTGCCTGCGGCTTTGCAGCAGCCTCGGGCTCAGGCTCCGGAGGCGGGTGCGCCACTGAAGCTGCAGCCTTCTTCTCCTGCTTCTGGGCCTTGCGAGCACGAGCAGGAGTAGGCTTGGGTGCTGCGACGGGCTCAGGAACGACGTGCGCGTGCATATCGGCGAAGTCGATGACTGGGAGCTCGGACGCCCCGTTTGCGTTCTCATCCGCCACGATCTGCGCCCAATCAGTTGAGGTGACAAAAGGCCCCGATGTGCCGTTGACGAGCTTGGCGGGCTTGAGCGACGACGAGGGGCCGTCGATGTCGAGGGGAGGTGGACTTTGGGTCGTGCTTGGGGTCACAATCCCAGCGTGGCCTTCATCGTCGGACCCGCTGGACTCGGAATCTGAGCCCAACGACGACTGGTTGTCGCTGTCAGACTCCGAGCCGACCTCCCTCTCAATCTCATCGTCACTTCCAAGACCATCCCTGCCCCTGCCCCGCCGCCTAATAGCGCGGGTCTTCTTCGCATGTGACTGAGACTTGCCGGCGGGCTTGGAGACGGACTGGACGTTGCTGTTTATGGGTGCAGGCATAGCAGAGATTGAGCAAAAACGATGATGCAAGCTCTGCGTGAAATTATTATGAGCAAATTCACCGGCTTGTGACGACAGAGGCTCACTTGACCGTATCAAAAGACTCGGGACCAGCAGGAAGAAATGAAGACAGAAATGGCGAGAAACGAGACAGAGGAAAGAGCAGAAGTGTAGCAGACGAGTTTTAAAGTCGTAAAAGACTTTGTCGCTGTGAGGGACGGCGTGGAGGATCGTTGAACGAGAAGATGAGGAGAGGGGAAAAACCTGCCGAGCTTCCGTAAGCAGGCCCGCGGCTGCGCGGATTCCGTCTTGAGTCACTTCACGGCCACAGCCAAAGCACTGTTCTCCCCCTGGCCTTCCATCTGCTGAGCCCTCTTATTGAAGCTGTTCAGCAACGTGTGAACGTCTCATAACTATGGTTATTGCGGTCTAGGCAACATTTATGCGAAAATTGGTACTACAATCAACAATGAATCTCAGTGCGCAGTTCGCACACTCGGTATCGTCTCCAGCCACGACAGCAGCCTCTTTGTGACCTCGTGTTTGTTATCGCCAATCAACAGCCAGTGCCCATCCTCTAGGACCTCAATCTCAAGTTGCGGCACAAAGTGTTTAGAGCCATTGATCAATGAAGGCAGACACGCTGGGTCTTTGCGCCCCCCGATGAACAGGACGGGCAGATCGGAGGACGGGGACAGAGGAAGATCTGCAAGAGGGTCAGCATTGTCTTTTGACTGAACGGTGTGTTTGCGCATACCCTTCTCCTCTTCTACTCGAAGCTTTGTCGTTCTATAGTAGTTGAGCGCACCGTTGATGCGTGGATAGGTCTGGAGATAAATTGCAAACTCCTGTCGGGCCGTTCAGCCACGTTCAGCCAAGTACCATCGCGTGAATAACTGTGCACCGTACCTGCTCGTTGAGGAGAAACTTGCCGCCAAACTCCACAGGTGCGTCGCTCTCGAGATACGCCTTGAACTCGCCCACCTTCGAGATGGAAGGCTTGAACTCCGTTCGGAGCAAAACTTCGAAGAATTTGCGAATCTAGCCAGCTGCGTGATGAGCATCTATCTCGAAAGGCAAGCATTCGGTGGCTTACATTCCTGTCGATCACTTCGTTGGACTCGGGACTTTCGAAGAAAAGCATGTACCCCCAGTCTGGCTCGTGTTTAGCAACTTCCGCCAATGGGACGTACTCCTTCGAAGGAGGCCACCATGCAACAGAAAGACTAGATATGTGTCAATGCGGCGATCGCGTCGAATGAAATCGACATACATTGCCAAGGCGATAATTCGGTCTGGATGGAACAGCGAGAATCTCTGGACAATGACGGCTCCCCAATCGTGGCCTATGAAGACCTGACATTGCATTCAGCTTGACCGTCGCATTGCGCCCAATCTCGCACGACACTCACTGCTTTAGGAATTTCCAGCGCATCGAGCAAGGCTGCGAGGTCGTTCGACAGCTTGCCCATCGGGTACGCTTCGACCTCGGCTGGCTTGTCTGTCCCACCACAGCCGAGCATGTCCGGGACAATCACACGGTATCCCTGCTTCACGAACGGGGCAATCTGGTGGCGCCATGTGTACCTTCACGCTCGTGAGTATCTCACACAATATTAGCTTGTCACAACGCGCACCAGAAATCAGGGAAGCCATGCACGAGCACAAGGTTCGTGGTCGTCGACGGATCGTATCCCTCCGGCTTCTCATCGACGAAGTGGTATGTACGCCCTGTGGAAAGCGCGAGCGTGCGGTGCGTAAAGCTTTCGGGGTTGCGAGGATCCATGGTTGTGGAGAAGAGCTGGGAGGTGTATCCATGCGAATTCGCTGAGGACGTGAGGTTTTATATCCGCTTTGCGGCTCCTCATGCATCATAATCATATGGTGCTTATTTCTTTCTTACATCCTCGGTATTACAGCAACCCTGCAGGCGCCGACGAATTGTCACTCGGCGCTCTCGCCGAGACACGCGCGCATCAGGCCTCAGGTCTCCCGTCCGACTAGCGTACTTGTGAACGGGGTCGGACAGTTACACGGTGGTTCACGGTGAGTATCAGCTCCTGCAACTGTTCGGCGGAATAGCTGCGCTGACGGAGAAGGACAGGGACTCCGCAACAGTCGACGAACACTACACCTGCCTTATACAGCCGAACCACGGCGCCTAAAGCTGATCTCGACCGCGGATCTGACAGTCAAAGAGCAGTCGTCCGCCAAGATCCCGACACTGCCGACCATACTGCTCATTGATGCAGCTCGTTATGAAACTACTGGGGAATTACCTGGACACAGCCGAGCCAGCCAAACCATGTGCATGATGCATGATCTGACGTTGAACCGTTGAGCTATGTCGCTGTCAATCCCAGTCTCAAGAAATTCACCTGGAGCAATATGGCAACGCGCCATCCTGATACCGTGCTTGGCACAGGTATGTATACTGACCATTCAAATATGGGTATCCGCATGAAGCTCGGGCCCTCGCGACCTGACGTCTGAACACACATGTATCTAGTCGAGTGTTTGATGAATCATGAAGAGAATGTCAGATGAAACCTGTGCCTGAGGTGCAAGGAGAGTACATGCGACAGACTCGCATGTTACTTAGTGAGAAGATGTCCGGCCGCCTACCAGCGAATGTGCAGTTTCTGGCACGTAGCGAAGGAGCCAACTAACTAGTCTGTTCCAATTTCAAGCGCCTTGGCGGGGAGGGTCCCAAACTCCTTTTTTGGACGCCGGTTGATCTCGGCCCGGTGGCTTGGGTCAGAACCTGAGCGGCGACGTGCTTGTCCT
>ALYI01004446.1:0-17458 GCA_001969225.1 Ceriporiopsis andreanae CBS 279.92 | reverse complement strand
GTGGATGAAAACAAGGAGGGAATGTGCGCAGACGTGCGCGAAGGGGTTGGCAAGAGGACAAATGAAGGACACCGAAAAGTAATTTGAGGCTTTCAGAGGAATCTAAAACTTTATTAGCGGATCTCTATAATGAGAGGCGAGCGAACCACGAGCCGTTAATCAGTTTTTCCAGTGAGAACCGGACGACATGGGGATGACGGCCCTGGACAAACTTTCACTCCTCGTCGCAACCTGGTTGCTACCACAAATCAACGTGCACTAAACCGCTTTCGGTCCAGACGCGCAATGACATATGAGTTGAAACGACACACACGATTCCCAACTTTACATGCACGAACGCTGCGGCAGCTGCAAGTCCAGGCCGCCTCCGTCACCACGCATCCTCCCAGCGCTGGGCGTTTCCATCGAAACCGAATGAACGAGCGCGATGGCAGCTGGGCGCACGGCTCTATCGCCGACAGGTCTTGAGAATGCACGAAATGCTTCCGGAGGACGCACCCCGACGGTAAGGATGTAGTGTAGCGGGTAGGCGTGCTCGGAAATAATCATTCAGGAGGATGGAGAGACGAGAGCCGCAAACGAACCCCTGGCGGTGCGATGTTCATTAGAATGGCCCTCGTGAGGCCCTGATCGAAGGATAGATTAAATCAAAATGGTTCCGACGTCGGCTGTCGATAGCTGCAACGCGTTTGAGCATGACGACAAGTCTGAATCTGGACGATTGTGCGATCGCTCGCTGTGACGCTCTGCAGATCCTCCAGATTTCGGGATGCAGACGACCCACGGTCGGCGCGCAAAGCACTCTGCGGTCGACCCTGACATTCCTCTCGGCCACTCCTCGTCTGCCACTCGTTGACACGCTCACCTACCATCAAACACGCGATGACAGCGACTAGGACGCGAACTGTTCGGGCACCGATCCCCACGGCCGAAACTTACCCTCAAAAGAATCCGCACGGCGGGAGGGTGGAGGTCGGATATACCGAGGGCAACGCTCCGTGAGGTATTGATGCGACATTGATGCTGAACGGCCTTGGACAACTCGGGTCAAAAGGATGGACAGGTCGAGAGCGAGTGTCTAATGAATTCTGAGAACTGATCATGGTCGCCATCGTCGAGCTGTTATGGTAGGCAATTGTGACCTGCTGGGACGCATTATACCAGCCGCGTAGGCCTATGTGCAAAGTGGCAACAATCAACGCGTGGGCACGCGTCTGAATCGCGGCGGGGGCTTGAGCACCGGATGATAGTGAGTCAACTCGGATCGTCTAATATCGCGCCCGCAGGCTAGTGACCGCCGCACACAGATCATCAAGGGTGGGCTCGAGCAACCACAGCCGCGGGGGACGGCGTTCTCGCGTGCTTGCTGTAGGTTCCCGGACCCAAACCAGCGGGCATCCGAGTTCGCGCGGCGAGAAGACGCGATGCTGACTACGACGATTTCGGAGCGGGAGGAGCTCGCGGGAGGCCACTGGCGTGCGATAAGCGAAACACGAGGGGGACCTTGCGGCATCCGAACGCAGAGTCGGCGCGCCATTCATATCGCTATCTTGATCACAGCCGTTATTGCGATGCAAATATCACTGATCGGGGGCCATCTTGAGTACGCCTGGAAGCTGTTTTCGCTTGACTGGGCAGCATGTTTCTCACCGAGAGGCGCAGCCATTCAGATGCGTTTGCGGAGCTTTGTCACGCCCTGGCGCGAGACCGCTTCTCGTGATGCAGGTGTGGAAGCAGAGGCCGCATGAAGTACCGACCCTTCAGTATCGAGAGACCACGCAGGAGACAATTGGCTCACCGGCAGACTCAAGGACACATGAAGGTCAAGAGAAGCATCACAGGCTCTTGGTGAAGACAACCATCTGATGTGAGCGCAACGTCCCACGCACGCTCGACGCGACGCGTGCGTATGTAGAGATATCGCCGAGGATATGTTGTCTGAGCAATGTCTGAGGACAGAATTCGAAATCCAAAAAAAAGAACGCGTCGTCATTCTCGGGACCCATACTGACCTGTTCCCCAGGACGGCGTTTACGCGAGCAAGCATTCGAGCTCGCGACGCGCATCTAGGTCAGAAGCAAACTGTGACATTCGAAGTAAGCGACGTGAAGGACGAGCCGACCTGCATCTAATCCTCCCTAGATCGCAACGTCCGGCGCGTGAGCGACGGGCGGTTGCCGTCGCCATCCAGATCTGCCTGCGCACGGCGCACCAGACGCGTCCTCGTAAAGGATGCCTCCGCCGCGAGCCTGCTGTGGTCATGCCCGCGCAAAGATGTGGGTAGCAGCCCGACCTAAAAGTCTGTGATGAGCGTTGCAATCGATGAGGTCGCCGTGAAGGTAACAATGTCAACAAGTGGCATCTCAACGAAGAGACCGCATGGCTGCGAACATCTCGAGAGCGGCCGGGCACAGGAGAAATGGAGAAAACATGCCACACGGAGTATCACGAGCCAGCGGAGGATGGTAGAACCACGGGATGGTGGTGGTTCACGGTGGTTCGCGCAGATGTCTCTCCGACGACCGCCACATCCAGGCGCTTGGTGACCGGCGTCTCGGAACTACGATTCACTGCGGGCCGTAATTATGCAACTAATCCCTCGAACTCCTCGAGACAAAATCAGCGGAAGCATCGTAGACCAAGGATCTGATATAGGGCCTGCAAATACAGGGCAAGGGCCGTGCCTCCCAACACCAAATTACATCAATTAAATTCGCTTATGATATTGGCCACGTGTCATAACACGTGACATACGGGCGTCTGTTTCATCGCGCTCGGCTGGAGCGCCTAACCTGCTTTCCCTTGTACTTCTACGTGTTGGACCTCGATAACCTACCCCACTTTAAGCAGCCTAGAATGGTGCTATATTCATTTGTGTCCGACTGTCCCGTTAAATGGACGGCTACCCAGGAGAAAAGCATCTGCCAGGAATACCCGTGGGGAGAACCGTCGAGCGAGACGACTGCAGACTATGTCTTGCGGACCTACCTTCAGTTCCTCTGGCTTCCTGAGGTAAGCTCCGTGTTTTAGGTTCCCCTGATTCTTATGTGCATTTTCCACGCGAAAGAACGCGTGGATAATGAGATAATGTGGCGCAGCACCTTTGCATGTGTTTCACCCACGCTGACACCACCCTATAGTCAATCATGCCTCTGGACAAGTTCAAAGCCGCTATTTTACGCGTAACGGATCAAAACCCGGAAGACTCTGTATTCAAGTTGCCGTCTGGGTCAGCCGTTCATCCTTTACACAAATACTTAAGACCATGGCTCCTCAACACGCGATCGTGCACCGAAAAATGGACCATTGCGATCCCGAATCTGCTCATGAGCGAAGAGGGAAGTGGATCCGCGGAAGACGAGATGATGTGGTTTGCGTTGAAGTTTGAGAAATCGGACGACCCCGTAGACGGCGAACAGGGCACGGAGGAACCGTGGCAAGAGGGCTGGCTTCGGCGGATGGAGCGTCGAGAGTCGGTCTCATCTCGTTCACATCTCGATATCGCGGCTAACCTGCATGCTTTCTAGGGTACAGATACAGATTCTATTGTATATGATCTTGCTCGAGCTCCCAGGACCTTCCCCGGACGTTCTGGACGACCAGAAACATATTCCGTCAATATCGGCGCCGTCGCCTAGCCCGCAGAAGCGCAGGCGCGTCGATTCAGCCTCTGATGACCGTCCCCCGCCGCTTGACGACGGTCTGGAGGCGTTCATGGATCGACTGTCTATGTGGCAGTTAATGGGCAGCATTGAAGGGGGCGCTGGCGGCGACGCCGCACTACGCGGCAAGGGCAAGGACAAACAGACGGATGATAGAGACTGGATGCAAGTGTTTTGCGAGGACATCGTGCAAGAAGAGTCAGTCGCGTTCCATATTGACAGGACTCCGCTGACCCTGTTATAGATTTAAGCAGAGTTTGCCCGACCAGTGCGCGCTCTTGCACAGCAAGGTCTTCCAGGACTCTGCGTTCTCGGACGTCGACTCGGACGTGCTCACGCCCACTCCGCCTGACTCACCTAAGCTTCCCGCCAAACGATTGTCCTCCGCGGCCATCTCTCTCTCATCGCGACAGGGCCTCGCGCGCACAGGGTCTTCGCTGTCTGTGACGCTGAAAGCGGAGCGCGAGCGCGAGCGGTCGAAATCGCTGAGCGTCGGTCCCGCGCGGGCGCTGTCGCGCGAGGTGAGCATGAGCACGGGGTTCAAGCCGCGGAGACCCGCCGCGCCGCCGAGGGCGCAGCGCGCGAAACCAGACGCTCGGCGCGCGAAGGAGAAAGCAAAAGAGAAGGAGAAGGAGAAAACGCAAGGGGTGACCTTGGTGAAAGCGACACCCGTGAACCGTCAGGAGAAGCATGGCGGCCGGGCGATGACTACTAGCAGGGCCGCCGCTGCTACGAGGAGCGCGGCACAGCGGAGTGGCGGGATGAAACCGTTACCGTCGATGTTGGCGAGTTCCCGTATGGTGATAGCTGTCGAAGGCGACGACGACGACGATGACTGGGTGGTGGACAGCTCGCCTGACAAGGATGCCGACTGGGATGCCACTCCAACGAAGAAGCCAAAGGTGAAGGCGAAGCAGATGCGATTCCAGTAGCATCAGGACACCGTATACCATCTCCCACTCGATACCCTAGTTTCTGCTGTTGTTGTTTTTCACTTTTGTATTTCCAGTGCTAGGGTCCAAGCTCAAGTACTCGGTCTCTTGGCGTGCTGACGGCCTGACATGATGCGGATCGATGTTTCGCGGAAGCAAATATAAGCTTTTGCCCCGCACCGAACCTGCAGCCGATCCCGAAGACGTGTGACCACTGACTAAATACGCACGTTACGCGCTGAGTGGCCGCTTTATACATGGCCATGAACATGTAGTTACCACCAACACCTCTTTACGACCTGAACTATGGTGAGCTGTCTTGTCTTGCTTCACCGTTGCACGTTGCACGGTCACTGATACGATGAAGTCTCAGACAGAAGCACCGCAAACACAAGCCAACAGGGGCACTGTGGACACCCTGCCGCCAGAGACCCTTGCGTTCGCGCATCGCATGTTCGATGCAGCGCGGAACGGCGACCTCGTGTTGTTGCAGGCGGTAGACGCAGGGCTCCCAGTCGACATGACGAACGACGATGGTGCGCACTTAGATTAGATCTTCGTACTAGACCAACTCTCAAGACGACATCGGTACAACTACAACTCAGGCAACACGCTGCTGATGCTCGCGGCCTACAACGGGCACGCCGACTTGGCAGACGGGCTCGTCAAGCGCGGCGCGGACGTGAATCGCGCGAACGACCGCGGCCAATCACCCCTCGCTGGCGTCGTCTTCAAGGGGTA
Organism: Ceriporiopsis andreanae CBS 279.92; assembly: GCA_001969225.1. NCBI lineage: Eukaryota > Fungi > Basidiomycota > Agaricomycetes > Polyporales > Meruliaceae > Ceriporiopsis > Ceriporiopsis andreanae. Next base: position 12,123 of record ALYI01004446.1, on the reverse strand, counting down.
TGACAAGATCGCGCAGATCCTGAAGGACGGCGGTGCAGACCCGCGCGCAGGTACCCCGAATGCCATCCAGACGGCGCGAATGTTCAATAAGAAGGACGTCCTCACCCTACTTGGCGCAACCGAGGCGGATTTGCAGGACTCTGTGCCCCTCCCTCCTGGTCCTCCTTTATGATCGTGGACTATCACCGTCAGATTTCCTCCTAAGTACGCTGCGGGAGTCAGGTGTATAATAAATTAACGAAGCTTAGTTAGCCAATACACTCCGAGCCTACTGTCGCGCTAGATCCATGTAGAAGGGCAAAGTATCCGCCGTCCTGCTTGACTACACTCGCCGCAGGAAATCGTGTCGGTAACAAAAGCTCAAAGAAAACACAGTACAGCGTACAATGAGAACGAATTAACAGAAAAACCGTCGTGACTAAGGGTATCGCGATACAGATGTGTAGTGATGGTCGAACGGGAGAGGAATCGGATTGGCGTGAGGGTGGAGGTAGAGGCGGTCAATAGTCCGGCCGAGCGTAACAACATTTACAAGACAGTATCAACCACGCCACGTCTGCGCAGACCTCTTCGTAAATGCACCGTTGTCATCAGAATTCGACCTGTGCAGAACCATCGTAAGCCTTATGCGCGCAGTCGCCCGTAAACACGTACCTGCTCAACCGCACGTACGACTTTATCCTGGTAAGCGTCTCTGAACGACGTCAAGTGCTCGGTAGCACCGTTCCTGCACAGCGGGCACTCGTGGGCCTTCTGCAACGCTTCGAACATAGGCCACCAAGTATGGATAGACGACAGCGGCGAGACGGTCTTCTCGTCGAGCGACTGCTTGACTTGGTCCAGGTAGTCCGTGAACCAGCGTCTGGAGGTGTATTGCACGATCTTGTCTGTTTCTCCATAGCGTGACCGTCCGCGACGCGCCCACGATCCGAGAGCGCACTTCTTGGGATGTTTCTTGTCGCGGGCGTCCCAGAGGTAAGAAGAATCACGGTCTTCGTACCACTGATCAATCGACAGTAGACGATGTATTGCATCGTAGCAGCTATCGAAATATTGGTACAACCGCTGGATAGACGACGCTGCTATGCGATTTTTCTTGAGAAGTGGGTCGGCGAAGACTTCCGATAAGGTGTATGCTAACAATCCTGTCGCCGCTAGCTTTGATTCCTGTTCGAGTCCCATCTGGCAGGCTATGGAATAAGCCAACAGAAGTTCCGACATATCGCGAGGACCGTCGATGACGGAAGTGAGGGCAGAGACGGCGTGCTCTTGGACGATGTCAATCTGGTATTTCCCGCCTGCTTGGTATAAACTCGGGACTTGGTTCAAGTTGTCCAATGGCGGGTTCTTGATAGGGTAACAGCAGCGCAGCATGTTCTTCACGACTTGACTCTTCTCGGTGACGCGCACGATCGGCAGCCCGTCACTGGACTCGTCTTGAGCCGAAGGAGTCGCATCGTTTGATGGAGGTGGCATGGAGAGCATGTCCTTGAAAACGGGGGACGCTTGCGCGAGAATAACCTTGAAGACGCGGAAGTCGACGTCGTCGGACGCGCGCAGGATAAAGTCCGCCGTCGGGTCGTCAAATGGCGCAGCGGCCAGGCGTACAGCGAGAGGGGGCGACATAGTACCAAGAATTATACGAGTCCGGCGAAAAAGAAAAGCGTTTGTGCGATGGTGGTGTTGGGGATGTGGTGGTCGGAGATCAAGGGCCTGTTCAGTGTTCGACTCGCATCAATCGCATCGGTGGTTATGTAAGCGGTCGAATTCATTTCTCCTGAATAAACCCATCCACTTCTCGAAGCGCGATACGGTCAAAACATGAAATGCAGTCGTTTCCTAGGGGCACGGCACGTAAAGCATACAAATACAAGGCGAGTGCCTGAGAAACCTATTCTGCTAAGCCAAAAAAATCGTTGAAGCTGAAGCTGTGCACGGAGTAGCTGGAGGCCGACTCCCGCTTCAACAGCCGCATCCACCTCTCCTGCCCAGGAGTACTTATACCTGGTCAAAATCGACCTTCAAAACAACAGGTCAAGATTAGATGTTGAGAACGATGCACGCCGTGAGAAAACAAAGAGACGTACCCCGTCGAGAACAGCGTCCACCTCCATAGACACCTCGTCAACAAAACGTGCGAGGGAGGTCGCAGCCTGTTGGCTGCACAACGGGCAGCGATAAGCCTCGTTGATGGCGCGCCCAAAAGCTACCGGGTCGCGCACAGCCAAGCGTAGCGGCGTGTCGCCTTTCTTGACACACTTCTCGATATCCTCGATATACGTCTCGAACCATGCTCTGGCTGAATAGGGGACGTCGTACTCGATATATGGTCCATCGGGGAGAGCTTCGCCAACGACGCCTTCACCGAAGTATCTCCATGTCCCTCTTTGACACGAGCTGGGGTGCTCCTTGTAATTTTCGTCGAAGTCCCAGAGTGGAGGGAGTAGGTGTGCATGATGGTATGCTCCGTATTTGTGTACAACCCTGGAGCTGGGGTGCAACGATTTGACCACCGCGTCGCGGCATCGGGCTTGGTAGCGTGTCAAACGGTGAAGATACACGATAGAGGCGAGATCGGCGTCGGAGAAGCGAAGCTGCAGGAACGAGTCGGCAGGATAGTCTAGTGAGTGTCGAGCGGCGAGTTTCGCTTCCGTGATGAATCCGTATTGATATGCGAGCGAGTATGTCCTGAAAAATTCGGTGGGAGGCTTGCGCTTCAGACTGCCTTTCAGCAAGCTCTGCGCAGCAGATGCTTTCATGAGACGGGCAAATTCCGATGCGCCGTACTGCTCCGCCGACTCCACTATGTACTTTCTTCCTGCCTCCATCAACATTATGGCGTCCTCCGCGACCTGTAGTTCTGCATTGCGACAGGGGTAGCAGCAGCGCAGCATGCTGTCCATCACATTTGCACTTTCCCCCACAGGCGCCACCGGAAGTTCACCAATGTACTGCTGGTCAACTGCTTTAGACCCGCCGAGCATTGCTTTGAACGTCAGAGATGCCCTCGTCATGATATGGCTGCAAAGGCGAAATTGAACGTTGTCGGCGGTGCAGACGATGAAGTCTGCCTCGGGGTCGTCGAAAGGTTCGGCCGCGAGAACAGGTAAAGGAGCTGCCGCCATCTAGATGAGTTGTTTTGTGAGATGGTATGCAGAGTCTTGGAATGTGGTTCAAAAGATAAAGGAGAGCGCAGGATCGAGGCGCGCAACGAACGAACGTGACGGCGCTTACATAATATGTGGCACGATGAGTGACCAGCGTGCATCATGCATCGTCTCGGACAAGGATCTCTAGGGAGCATAGCCAACAATCACACCTTGAGAAGTATCGGTTTAGCTCGCAGGTATATTTTAGATACCGCGTCTCACAAAACTACTCAGGCTTCACTGTGAGGTTAGCTTTCACAAACACAAAGGCGTTTGAAGTATGGAATCAGTTGTTGGTCAACAACCTGCATGTGCGCCTTGGCTGTGGCGCTGTACTAGAGGCTACTTATTTCAAGTTGCGTCCTCATGAGGTACAACGATCCATAGACTTCAAATGGACCTTGATCGATTGCTTGTCAGCCACATGCGTCAGTCTCAGTAACCGGACTCACCTTCGCAACGTGCGCAGCAATCTGCCTGCTCAGCGATTCCGTGAAGCTCGAGATGTGCCCCACCGCTACCGCCAGACACTTCCCGCAGGTCCCTCGTCCGTCCGACATGTAAAGCGCCAACGCCGACTTCGCGTCTACCACTCCTTCCCATGGGGTGTCCCTCAACGCAGCCGACACACTCGCCATGTAGCGAATCCACCATGGCTGGACCTTATACACACGTCCCATACGGTCACGGACCGTTGTGCGCGTGCAACACGTGTGGGACGACCAGAACTTCGCGGGCGCGCTCGCCGTCCAAAGCCACATGTGCGTCGGGACGAGGGCAGCGGTGCAACAGTTGGATCGATAGTCCAGCAGCGTGCGGAGGGACTCGCCATGTATGCCCTCCTGCATCAACGTCTCGATGACAGTGGTGACCGAGAGGCGGAGGGAGTATCGGGCAGCGGTGCGCGCGGCATCCGCCAACTCGTATCGGGACGCGGCGGCGTAGGCGCCCAACGCGTCGGACTCCGCGATCTTCATCAGGGCCTCTTCTGCTGACCGCAGCGCCCACTCCATCTGGTATTTCCGCGCCGCTTCAATGACACGCTCCACATGCCACAGGTCGTCCATCTCGGGCGACCGTACGGGGTAACAAATGCGGAGTAGATTGTCGAGAGTCGTGCTGTCTTCCGCGACAGGGACGATGGGCGGTGAGGCGATCGTGTCGCTTTCTGGCTGTGGCAAAGCGAACATCCCGTCGAAGAATGGCGACGCCTGTGTCAGGATTGATCGAAATACGTGAAATTCGACGCCATCGCATGATTGAAGTACGACATCGGCTTTAGCGTCATCGAAGGGCGGAGGGCCAACCGAGAGCGGACTCGGAGTGCGCGAATCCATGGCGTTCTGCAACAGGTGCGAGGCCGATACGATGAAGGTTTCCAACAGCAGGGCTATGTCGTGAGGGCTGATATACGCAGCCACACCAGATGAGCGACTGTTGGCCGGAAATAGGTCAGAACGAGAACATACTTATATCCAGTTGCAGACTTCACCACTGTATTTCGGCGTGTTGGGTCTGGACATCAGAAACCAAAAAAAAAGTAGGATGGATCCGTGATATCAGCGGGAAGGGGACTACGTGGCAGAGAGGTATTCGTCTCGGTCTCGGCCGCAGTTCGTCGGCCTCAGCTTCTCCTGTGAAGCTCACCGGGGTGCCATGCGCTATATTTATGCGAGCCGACGCCATACGATGACACTAGTATTCGGATAAGTAGCAGCATCATCATTGGGAGATATGCGAGATCACCAGGATGGGCGGGGTTCCGAGGCGATGGAAAACAATCAGTTGGTGGGGAAGGACATCGAGAGGTACCTTGACAACACTGTGGATGGTGTCAGCACAATTTGGCAGCGAAGAACAGTGCGCACACAATCACACACCGCGAGTACACAGAACCCTACCATGCCAAAGTTTTGAGTTAAGGCATAACTGAGACGCCACTGGACAGTGATGCTTGCACCAAGAGCATTTTGAGCGCCTGGGTCGAAGCGGCTGTGAGAATTCGGAGGAGTCGCCGAGGGACAAAATCTTCGCAAATATAGCCTGGATGATAAGGACCTATTGAGAACGGTATTCCAAAAGCATTGATACGAGCAAGTCCTGGGTAGGTGAGGCATATTACGAGAGTCGCGAACGCACGTACATAGTCCGCATAGACTGAAGGCTAGCGTGTATAGTGAGACGCTGATAACACGAACTTTGCAGCATGGTGACGCGTACCTCACTGCGGGGAGTCTGCTCGGGGGACGAAGTGCAGAACAGTCGAGGAAGACTGTGCTCGCACCGGTATCGTGGTCATGACCGCGAGTCACCGCTCAAGGTTCCCTGATGAACAGTTCGCGGTGTTGAACGACAGATCAGATCTTTTGAATCGCCAATCAGGGCATACCCGACATTGCGAGAACTACATGCCGCGAACTTGAGTGTGTCGGACAAGTAGCAGAGCTCTGCTCTGCGTTACTAACGGTTCATTAGTTACCAAACCATGATCCGGCAAACTCTGCGATACTCACTGACTACCAGTTCAATGGTGATGTTGTGACCACGTCTGTACGTCAATTCGTCAACTTGCGGATGGCTCTGAAGATGAGACCAATGAAGCGAGCATGAGAAAGTCGTTGGAGGTCGAAGAGCGCAAGATTTCTAACAGGTCGCGAGGCAAACGTCCGAGGGATGCAGAGATATAGAGACACATAGCATCGCTATAACTTGAATATGTCTGCGCAGACCCCGCTACTAGTGTTAGTGACGGTGGAATTGTCGGTCATAAAGCGTCTCCATAAAACCGTCCTAAAGAAATTACGTAATATTGGGCTTTTTCCTCGATCGCTTGGGACGAGTCGCCTTCATCCTCGCTCTCGCTCTCAAACGTCACATACATTCAACGTACTCCGTACAAGATCGGACGAAATTGTTTAAAACAATCCAACATTTGCATGAACTATCGACGCATCGATGAAGTCTCTACTATTTGGAGACCGATGCACTGATTAGTCTACCTTGAACTTTTGCCGGGGACGCACTCGAAGTGGCGACAACGGCGAGTTCGTTGGCGGTATGTTCTAAAGGTGTCTCTCGGACCAACGAAAGGAGAGCAACTCTTGCCTTGACCATCATGACAGTAGCGACAGTAGCGCTTTTGTGCGCCGCCGTAGCTATTCGCTTCTCCCATCTGCTCAACCCTAGCTCGCACGTGCAGAGGACATTTGCGGATGTCTTCCGTGTCGCCGTATCTGGCCGGCTACCCTCCATGTCCCCCATCTGGTCTGCTTCGAAAGCGTCCTCGAAATATGGGCACATGATCTGGAGGTTGCTCGACACGACTTCCTCGCCTATCGCCCTCTGCAGCCTGAGGCTTAAGGACACGATCTGCGCGACCTCCTGCCCGTATCGAGACGCGATTGTATTCGTCAAGTCCTGCGATTGAGCATTCACGCCGGATATGAGTAGGATATCAGCAAGGGCGTTGACGATGGTGTGTGTCGCAGATGACGCAGCATTGGAATCGCTCTGAGAGGCGCGAGCGTACCGCCGGGTCAGCGCCTTCCATTTCCCGCTTACTGCTGGGGGCTCTGTTTGCTGTCAGGTATGTTATCTCTGAACCATTGTTTATGTGCACTTACCGCTCTCAAGGATTTTCGCATATAGATGCTGCAATAAAGCGCTGTCGCCGACTGATCTCTGATCCCACGAAGTGACGGTAGCGCACGCAAAACGGCAGAAATATGCTTGGATCGCGAGTTGTATCCACCATGGGTCAGCCTTTCGTCGCAGTCTTAGCAGGACATCGGTGAGTCCTCGTCCGATCGCTTTCTCGATGTCGCTTATCCGCCGCTGAAGCTGGTCGCGGGGTATCGCAGGCGTCGAGAAGCTGCACGAGTCGGAGATCTGAGCGGCGAGCTGGTAGAGGTGGGCATTCAGCTGCCCCACCATGTCGCTGACTTCGGTGTGTGAGAGCTCGTCAGCTCTTGATAGGTATGCGTGAGCCTCTCGAAGCTCGGCGCCGCGCGTCTCCAGCAAGGTATCCTTGTCGGCCAGCGCCACACGAAGCCCCCGCAATTCGCTCTCCTTGTTTTGCAAGCTGCGCTCCGCCGTCTCTCGCTTCTTCTCTGCCACGTCGAGCTCCTTCTCTGCGAGCTTTCGCCCCTTCTCCGCCACATCTCGCTCCTCCTGCGCCGACTCTCGCTCTTTTTGCGCCGACTCTCGTTCCTTTTGCGCCACATCTCGCTCCTTCTTCGCCTCCTCCAGCTGCCCTCTCAACCCCTCGCGTTCCCCCCGAATTCTGATCAAGTCCTGTTCCAATTCCGTCTCGACCGCCGCGGGCTGGTCCCGCTTCACTCTTGGCTCCGTTGTCTCTGCTTCCCCTCGACTTACCGTAGCTCTCTCTGCCGTCTTGACTACGGCTTGTAATTCGCTCTCCCGCTGCCGCTCCAAGTCGTCATATGCTGCCTTGAGCTCCTTCAGCTCTTTCTTGCCTTGATTAAGTACCACTTGTGAAACCTCGCTGGCTTTCACTATGTCGACGATGTCTCCCTGGAGGTTCGCTGGGCGATTGTCGGAGTTCTCGGCCTCTGTCCGATAGTGCTCCGCATGGGGACTGATGGCGGAAGTGGAGGTGCTGCTGGTGTATCCCTCAGAACTGTTGAGGCTGTTGAAAATAACGAAATGCATGATGATAGTTCGGGGTACGCGAAAAAGCCCAGCAAGTATTCAACGAGGAGTCAAGCCCGAGCGAGTTCTGTGTAGAGGGGAAGCCTACTTCCAAGGTTTAGTAGCGTTTTATTAGAATCGACTGTGATGCTATTGAACCGCTTTGATACTCGTTGCAACGGCGCAGCAATACACGCCACGTTCCTCTCAAGCATGTGAGATCTCGCACTTCCATGCCTCCTCCGGGACCTTCTGACCTGCCTCCAATCTTCAGCAGGAAGCGTTTGTGCATCGCACATCCCTGCATGCTTGATCCGGCCAATCAATATTATACGTGGCGCAGTTCAGGGTACCTATTCGCAGAACGGTGTAGCGCAGATCCAGGTTTCAAATCTTCTAGAGCGTGCCAGCTGGCGCCAACACCCACAGTCAGGAAGGTTCAATCAAGGACCCTTTCCAAAGTCCACGTTGGAAGAGCAAGGCCTGTACGCCACGCACCTGCGCGAAGCTGACCGTGCGACAATATCACCATTCGTCCATATAATGGTTTCAGATACATCGTTCGACTCGCTCCCTTGAAGTCCTCCCCTGCGTCATGTCGCCTCTCCAACCGTTTCCTGGTTCAAAACGCAATCTTGTACTGGCATTTGATGTCGGTACGACGTTTAGCGGTGTTGCGTACGCGATACTCGACCCCGGAGCGGTCCCTAAAGTCTACAACGTCACCAGGTATGCCTCGTTACTTTTGCAATAGCTGCCACTCAATCAAGGTTTCGCACGTAGATATCCCGGTCAGGAAAACGGAGACTTCAAGATCCCCTCCATCCTGTGGTACACTCAAGGTGGCCAGGTACGCGCTGCAGGTGCCGAAGCTCGCCAGTCGGACATGCGCATGGTGGCCGAAGACGAGAATTTGACCCTCGTGGAATGGTGAGGATATATGGGTCGCGTCTTCACATATCAACTAGCTCAATATGCCCTAGGTTCAAACTCCATCTTCGTCCGCAGTCGACTCTGGGTGCCGGCTTGACCAAGGCTGATATACCTCCGCTGCCTTCGGGGAAATCAGTCATGGATGTCTTCGGCGACTTTCTGGCTTACCTGTATAAGTGCGCTCGCACTTATATCACTGAGACTCATCCGAACGGACAGAGCCTTTGGGACTCGTTCGGCGATCGCATCGATATTGTGCTCAGCCATCCCAATGGCTGGGAAGGTGCTCAACAGAGCCAGATGCGCAAAGCCGCCATCTTGGGTGAACTCGTGCCCGACACACCTGCTGGTCGTGATCGCGTTCATTTCGTCACCGAAGGCGAAGCTTCGTTGCATTACTGTGTGGATAGCGGGATAGCGTCAGATTGCATCCAGGTACGTAATATGTCGCTCTGTTTTGCCGACACTGAGCTTCACCAGGACGGCACGAACATCATGATCATCGATGCGGGCGGTGGAACGGTCGATCTAAGTGCCTACACATTTACTACTACAACGCCAATCGTTGTCGAGGAAATTGCTGCTGCCCAATGTATCCGGTATTCAGAAATGGCGCATATACAGATCGCTCATCCGACGATTCTAGGCATCCTGCAAGGATCGACGCGTGTCAATATACGCGCTCGCGAATTTCTGAAAGGTCTTCCCTCGGTTTTTATTCCACATCTTCTGATCTGCATTCTGACGCATAACCCAACAGCTAAGCTTCGCGATTCAAAATACGGGAACGACAACGACATTGCTACAATGCTGGAACACTTCGAGAAATACGTAAAGCCGACATTTAAGGATCCGAATTATCGGTCCTTTGTCAGGTTTGGCGCATATGGGGACAAGGATCTTGCAGTAGGCATCAGAGGGGGCCAGTTGCCTCTCGAGGGGTACGCAGGGTCTCGACTTTGTCCGCGCCTGGTACATCCTCATCATTTCTCAGGAGCGAATTGACCGGCTTTTTCGAGCCCTCTATTCAAGGCATCGTAGATGCGGTCAAGAGCCAACGAGAATCGGCTTCTGCATCGATCGCGGTACGTCGACTCCATTCGTTGTGTGCTACAGTTGGCGAACAGTCTCTTGTAGAATGCGTTCCTCGTGGGCGGTTTTGCAGCGTCTCCTCGGTTATTCTCCCGGTTGAAGTCCGCGCTCGAAGACGCCGGAGTGAACCTGTCTCGTCCTGATAACCATACGTATGACGGCTTCTCATCAACTCGTTTGCGGTCCTGCTCACTTCTTGATTCAGGAATAAAGCGGTCGCCACAGGAACAGTGTCTTTCTTCCTACAACGTTTCGTCTCCTCGCGTGTGGCGAAGTATACGTATGGTACTAAATGCACCCGCCCATACGACTCAGGGGACAAGGAACACCTCCAGCGTTCCATGCACGCATTCGTGCGTCCATCCGGAGAGAAGTCTCTGCCAGACGGCTTCAGTATGATTCTCGCCAAGGTGGGCGTCAGGAGCAGCCTCACGCGGGAGATTCCGTTATCTCATGATTGGACTCGTAGGGCAAGCGGATTCAAGAGCACGAAGAGTCGGTTCAAGCCTTCAATGTCCAAGCTAAAGATCCCATCACGCTGGACTCCCTTGCGGCGGATATTACTTGCTATCGCGGGAAAAAGGCTGATCCCAAGTGGGTGGACGTAGAGCCTGGTGAGCCCCTACATTTTGTGAGAAGGGACGACAGCCAGCTCATTTTACCAGGGTTCTTCTCTACGCTGTGCACTGTGCATGCTGACACATCCAGGGTGACCAAACGTCATCGACCTGGGCCGGATGGCGGGTACTACCAGCAAAACTTCCATGTCGTGCTCTCTTGTGGTCAAACGGAGACGAGGGCTCAGATCAAGTGGGAAGAAGATGTGCGTACACTACCCTATGGTTAAATTTTTCTTTTGTTAATCAAGTGCGCCGAATTCCAGGGTGTGGAGATGCGGTACGTACGCCATCTCGTTTCACGACACTGTCAATTGACGAGTCTTCAGCGGTCCTGCCACAATTGTATACGACAACGACCCGTCTGCGTCTTGAAGTCGACATGCCTGATGCATGGTAACCTGTACCTATGCGGACACTGCGCCCACCTTTCTTCGATACTCGGCTGTGTTGCTACCGCACGCTTCGTTGTTAGCATATTTAGACAGCACATCATTTGTACATCGCATGAAATTGGAACACTATGACCTTCATATGCTTACCAGTTTTTCGAAGCCCTATCGAGTTCATGAGCCGCGCAGTCATGCAATAGACGGGATCGATAAGCATCTTCAAGGCTAAGGTAACAGATTCTTATCTCAGCAGAAAGCTCGACACGTCAGAATCAATCCATGCCAACCTATTAACTTTATGCCAGAAATCAATATATCAGGGGCCGTCTCTAAGATGAGCGACGATTGATCAGAGATTAGTATGAGGGCGACATAATTAGACTCGAGCGTGGACTCGAACTCTGGAGCTTGAGCTTGAGCTATCTGGGCACCTAGTCCAAAGCGACTAACGGCAGCTAGCGGCACAAACTCATGAAAGTTGCCGGAATTTTAACCTGAATCATGGGTAAATATTGAGAGTACCCCAAAGGCATTGTCATGGACAAGTGCCATACGTGTGAGGCGGATTACGAGATACGCGAACGCATATACAAAGACCTCAGTTTGGACAACGATTTGAATAGTGAGATACTGACATGAGGACATTCGCAGCATGGGGGCGCGCACCTCACTGCGAGGTGTCTGCTTGGGAGACGAAATGCAGAACATCGAACCCCTCCCCATAATTCGCATCCCAATTAAAGTCGCTTCGATGGTTCTCATCCCCAAAAGCAGCGATCAATTTCTCTGCTTCGGCACCGCCGCGCACGACCGGACGCGCATCCGCCTTAGTCTTGGCTGTCGCGCCTTGTCCCCACATATGAACTTCGTCCCGCGTCATGAACGTGCCGATCTGGCGGAACGTCAAGCTGATGCGCTGCTCGCCGTACGCGCGCTCCGCAGGGCTCTTTGTCGTCACGGGACGCTTGTCGGTGCGCACGGCGTGCAGCCACGCCGCATTTGTCGCGGGACCGAGGACGAACATCGAGTTGTGCGGGAGCAGCACGCGCTGACTCTCGCGCGGTGAACCATCCGCCGGCGCCTGCGTGTCCTGGTCCTTCTTGCGGCGGAGCGTCATCGTGCGCTGCGCGCCTAGGCTCACGTTCACGATCTTCGTCCTGCGCACGATGTCGACCAGACTCCAACCCAGTCACTAAGGGGAGGGAGCGAGGAGGTCGATGTTACATCCCACCAGCGGACGTACCAGCGCTACATCCCACAGCGCCAACACATTTGAACCTTACTCCTCTT